>LPNX010267936.1:58136-193718 GCA_001517045.1 Pseudotsuga menziesii | reverse complement strand
AAAACCCTAAAAAGCTGACCTAAACCACATGGTTTTATAAATAAGTGATGGAGACCCATTATTCCATATCCATAATCATAAGTATCCTGCCTCTGCCGAAACTGTTCCTGAAACCCTAGCTTACCATCAAGCTATTTTCACCATTGAGAACTCTTTTTGGCTCATTTCCACCACCGGAGAAAGGGAAGAAGCAGCTTGGAGCTCGAAGCCACCGACATCGGACCAGCGCAATGGACTCTATCAACCTCCTCATTGGAGGTAACATCAATAAAGATCATTATTTATTTCTTTACTGTTTCTGCTTTATATTATTTACTTTTCACCGTATTGTTTCATGTCATTTACTTTTTACTGTTTTAGCTTCAAGAACGTATTTAGATTAGTTTTCATTTCAGTTTATCATTATTTAATTCATATCTCATTGAACTGCTACTAAGGAATCCATATTCCTTAGTAGGTGCTCATTCGCACAAGCTAGGGTGAAAACCCTAGCAACACCAAGTTAACAGCTCGAGCATGGAAGATGCCTAAACTTGTAGAGTTCATGGAATCCCTCACACAAGAACAAGATAAACTGGTGATGATGGGCACCATCAAACCTTCCAAAGACCAAGCTCTGGTTGCTGGAGATTTGAGGGTGGATTCAAAAGGCAAGAAGAAAGCAAAGAATCCACCTAAGCAAAATAGAGATAAGAACAAGTCTCGGGATGAGCCCCAAGGCTCCAAGAAGAACTTCCAGAAGAAGAAGAACAAAGGAGAAATGAGCAAGTGTTCATACTGCAGTAAGGGAAATCATCCTGAAAGCTCTTACATGAAGAAGTAAATTGACATGCTGACCCAACTCTTGGAGAAGAATAACATATCCCTTCCTGATAGCTCAAAGAAGAGGGAAGGAGGATCAAATTCAGAAGACAGAGAGAGAGTTCATGCATTGGTTGCTGGCACATCAAGATCACCTAGTTTCATCATAGAATCTGGAGCTTCAAGACATATGGTTTCGACCAAGGAGGCATTCACCTCTCTTGACATGTCTAAAGGTCCACCAATAGTACTAGGAGATGACTCTCTCACTGAAATTTTGGGCAAAGGGAGGATTGATCTTGACCATGGTAAGTTTAGAAATGTATTGTATGTTCAAAGTATTGCCTCTAACCTCTTTTCAGTGTATTAGATGACCCACACAGGGTCTCCAAAGAAGGTCATATTCCCCCTCGATGAAGTTGATATCACAGAGATCTCAACTGGTAAATTCATTGCAAAAGGAGTTGCAAATCACACTTTGAAGGTATACATGTTTTCACATTTTCTACCCTACTCAAACCCCTCTGCTCTTTTGATTCATGCTAATGAGGCAAGCAAGATTTGGCATGAAATATTTGGCCATCATAGCTATAAGCATCTTTCTGATCTTAGTGAAAAATAAATGGTCATAGGGTTACCAAAGATTAAGTTTCCAAAGGAGTCTATCAAGGTTGTATCTTAGGAAAACACCCAGAGCATAAATATGAGAAATATAGTCATGAGAGAACCTCTGCACCTATTGAGTTGATCCACAGTGATGTTGCTGGCCCATTTCCTCATGTGTCAATGAGTCAAGACAAATATGCATTGACATTCATACATGACTTTTCCAGGTACTGTTGGGTTTACTTCCTGAAACACAAGTCTGAAGTTTTTGGCCTCTTCAAAGTCTTTAAGGCTTCGGTTGAAAACCAGTCTAGGAGGAAACTCAAGATCCTCAGATATGACAATGGTGGTGAGTATTTCAAGTCTGATTTCATTCAATATTGTGTAGATGCAGGTGTTCATATGCATCATTCAATCCCTTACACACCACAGCAAAATGGTGTTGCTGAGAGAAAGAACAGATCACTGAAAGAGATGGCAACCTGCATGATGGAGGCTAAGACTTTGCCACCAAAGTTTTGGGCCAAACTATAAAATGTGCATCATATATCCAAAATAGGGTTCCTCATAAATATCTTGATGGTATGACTCCTTTCGAATCATGGAGTGGGCACAAGCCAGATGTGACCCATTTCAGGATTTTTGGCTCAAGGGCTTGGGCTAGAATTCCAACAGAAAAGAGGAAGGCTTTGCAGCCCCAAATCCAAGAGTGTCTATTTGTTGGGTACTTTTAAGATTCAAAAGGGTACAAGCTGATCAATTTGAGCACAAACAAATCCTTCATTGAAAAGAGTGTTCAGTTCCAAGAAGAGCCTTTAGAAGTAGTTGAAGTTGGAGAGTCTTCTTCACCACCATAACCACTGAATGTAAGTGAAGAGATAAATGAGTTTGATGATTCTGATATGTCTTATAATGATGATTTAATTTCATATCCTAATAGTCCTACAAGACCAAAATGGGAAGCAAATACAATTCATGCAGCTGGGGAACTAGCTGGAAATCCTAGTGATTCTAGGAGGACTAGATCTCATTTTCAGAGTGCCCTGTGTATGAAAGACCCCTTGTTTGCAGAGAAATGCTATCTGATGGTTGAATCAAACCCATATACATATGAATATGCAGCACATGATCCAATATGGAAAACAGCCATGAAATAAGAATTCAACTTACTCCAAAAGAAAAACACTTGGGAGCTGGTTGATCTTCCCCCAGGGAGGAAGCTAGTTCAATGCAAGTGGGTTTTCAAAACTAATTTTGCTGCTGATGGTTCACCTATGAAATATAAGGAAATATTGGTAGCCAAGGGCTACTCATAAATACATGGTATAGACTACAATGAGACCTTTGCACCAGTGGCAAAGATGGACTCCATCAGGCTAGCCTTAGCCATTGCAGCTTCGAAGCAGTGGGAGGTACATCACATGGATGTGAAGTGTGCTTTACTGAATGGAGATATTAATGAATATATTTACATGCAGCATCCTGAAGGATTTTTTACTAATACACCTCTTGTGTGCAGGCTAAAGAAATCATTGTATGGGCTTAAGCAAGCCCCCAGGGCTTGGTATGCCAAGATTGATGGCTTTCTGCTATCATTGAGTTTTGTTCAATGCAAGTCTGATCCTAATGTTTATTTGAAGCTGATTCATGGTTCTTTGATGATTATTGTCTTGTATTTGGATGACCTTCTGATTATAGGAAGCTCAAAGAATGAAATTGCCTCCTTGAAGGAATCAATGAACCATGCATTTTCTATGACTGATTTGGGGTTATTGAGCCAATTCTTGGGTCTCGATATTGCTCAAACCAAACATGGAATAAAAGTACATCAGTCCAAGTATGCTTTGGATTTTCTGAAAAACTTCAACATGAAATATTGCAAGCCAAGCAAGACTCCCTTCCTTTCAGGAGTTAAGCTTGAAGAAGCAGGTTCTTCTCCTATGGTAAATAATGCATTGTATAGGTAACTGATTGGGTGTTTGATGTACCTTACACATAATCAACCTGATATTTCTTATGCAGTAAATGTGGCTTCAAGATACATGGATCAGCCTCATGAGATCCATTGGAGAGCAGCCAAAAGGATCCTTTATTTTGTTCAGGGAACATGGACTCATGGGATCTTCTACAAAGCTAAATCTGATCTTGATTTGATTGGGTTTACTGACAGTGATTGGGTAGGTGACAACACAGATCGAAACTCAATATCAGGATATGTGTTCATGCTTGTTAAAGGACCAATCAGCTGGTCAAGCAAGAAACAGAGTGCCAATGCACTCTCATCTACAGAAGTAGAGTACAGAGGAGTTGTAAATGCAGCAACTCAATGTTTGTGGTTGCAGGGGTTACTTGGTGAGTGTGGATTTGAATTAGAATAATAAAATACTATCTATTGTGATAATCAGAGTACCATTCTAATCTGCAATGATCCAGTCAGAGACAGAGAACCAAACACATTGATATCCATATGCACTACATCAGACAGCTTGTGCATGATAGCACCATTCATCTACTCTTCTGTGCATCTTTAGAACAAGTATCAGACATCTTCACCAAAGTTTTTTGTGAGAAGACATTCAGCAATCTCAAATCACTGCTGGGGATTGTTGATCATGCTATGAAGCATGATTGATGACAAGATTTTCAAATTTTGTTTTACTGTCCATGTTTAAGGGAGGATTTTTCCCACTGGGTTTTTGCCTCTTTCCTTGTTTAAATGGACATGCAGTATGTAAAGAGTGACCAAGCCTTGTTGCTAGGCCCTATATTTTTCTAATATTTTAATCATAATTCAGGATTAAGGGGGGTTGTTAGAATAATCAACCCATAGTTAGCTACCTTAGACATTAATTAATCCATTTTTGTCTTATTTGCCTAGTTTCCATATTCCACTCTATGCAAGTTGTTGTCCACATGTCCAACATGGTCAAACTTGCTAAAATTGAGTCATGGAGTGCTTGGGAAACCTCTTGGAATCAATTTTTCTTTATTCCTGAACCTCCCTAGAGCATATCTGCTTTTTCTGCTTTATTGCTTGCTTTTACTGAGTTTTATGGAAAAAGGGAAAGTATGACTAGGTGAAGTTGACTTGTTTTTTTCCATCATCATCCTCCACTCTTTTCTCCTAATAAAATCATGTATGAGTTGTCCTTCCATCACCTATTAACTTGCCTAATTGATTTTTCCAATTCGTGAGCTCCTAAGCAGATTTGGAAACTGCTTTATGCACCTATGGGGGATTTGACTAGATTTAGTAAGCTTGCTTTTGACTAATTCGAATGGCATCCCAATGCATTCAAATATCTCATGTAATTATTTATTGTGGCAGCCTGTGACTTCACAAGGTTGCCTATTGTACACTTATTCAATACAGATTAGTGTTATGCTCCATATTCAGTCTCCTGTGTGTGTAATTTGCATGTTTGATTAGCAATTTTTGTGAGTGCAATTTTTCTAACACCTGGGTTCAATTTCCACATGAAATGAATCATTGAAATTCTATTAGACTGAGCATAATATAGGCATTAATATTAGTCATTTAATTTCCCAATTGGCATGGCAGTCCAAGCCTCATCAAGGAGACTTTCATAATTTTCATGCCTTCCCAACAGGCACATGAGCTCATCCATGTCCATTCTTGGGCAGGGAATTAACCATTCCAGCATTCACACTTTAATTTAAGCAAATACACACATTCTATTTTCAGTCATACATGCATTCAACAACCTTTTGTTTTCACAATGCATAAACGACCATTTTCCATATCACCCAAGAGACCACACTGTAAACTACATTTGTTCATCATGTCAAGACAAGCAATATAAGAATATTTGTTAGCGTTATTTCTCTAAAATCGTAACCATATTTCACACCATTCACTATCAAGTATTGAGACACCAGGAGTGCATCCACTCCCTGGGGTGTAATCAATATTGAAAAATCCTTCCATGATCCGACATTGGAAAAGTGTGCACCCTTTTCCAGTGTGTATCATGTAGGCCCTATTCACACTCAAGAAATCGGTCCTAATGGAAATAAAATCAAAACATGTTCTGCATATGGAATTTTAACAATCTATTATGCATATTCTTAGCTAGGGTCATAGAAGACTTATGCATTTGCCGAGGCAGTATTCCTTTGTTAAGGAGGAATGAGGGCTCCCTTCTCTGAGTTGATAGTCCCTTGGTTTTCCATCCCAATTCCTTCTTACATTTCATATCCATACATGTCTCATGAACATAATCTATACCATCTCATTCATGTTGCTTACCAAACATGTAGTGCAAATGAGACATTCCAAAATGTCCAATGGAGTTTCCCTCAAAACCCATTTCAAGATAAGGGAAAACCTTCCCATGAATTTTGGCTCCTGCAGGCCATCACACATGATCTTCCTATAGTGTGTACCCCTGGCACATTCAGCAAAAATCCAAACAGTCAATCATTATCTGATAATACAATCTGAATTGATTGTCCATAACCAAGCAAATGACATTAGTAATTAAATTCAATAGGAATTACAACTTTGTTTACTACAGAAATTGATTTACTTGGCAATGAGGTGATCCTCAATTGTGGGTATCTTGTGAGCAGCACCATCATATCTATTATGATTTTATGCTTACTAGCATAACATGGACACCCACTTACAATGTGTCCTCCTGACACAATTCTATGCAAGCCAATATTGATTAGTAGTTGTCAGCAATTTCTCAAATCTGAAATTTACAAATTCAAATTTACAACTCATTATGCACACAAACTATTATCATAGCCATGAGACTCTTCTCATGAGGTTTGGCTCTTTCACATGGTAGATTCCATCCTTTGTCATGGTCTTACCCATTTTTCCATATCCCAAACAATCTACCTGAAACCCGAACTTCATTCAGCCAAACATTTGGTAAGTCTTGATGCCTATAATTTTTTCCATTACTACAACAATAACTGAAGCATTTTCAAAATTTATAATATTCAAACATCTCCAGCTGTTAATCACATCAATATTACCAAAACTCATTTACTTCATGCAAGCATTATCATACTTTAAATTACAGGGTACAGTCACA
The DNA here is from genome assembly GCA_001517045.1 of Pseudotsuga menziesii. Classification (NCBI taxonomy): domain Eukaryota; kingdom Viridiplantae; phylum Streptophyta; class Pinopsida; order Pinales; family Pinaceae; genus Pseudotsuga; species Pseudotsuga menziesii. Next base: position 187,242 of record LPNX010267936.1, on the reverse strand, counting down.
TCATTCATGTTATTTAAATGAAATGTTTAGATACTCCTTACTTCACAAGCATATCATTCATACCACCTTGCTCTTTCATAGAGCCTTTCCGGAAGCCAATTGATCATGACTACCCTCTTCATGCACTTACTATCCTGCATTCATAACAGCCTTTGAAATGGTTCCTGAATTGTCTTCAATTCATCATTTCAGCCATTATTTATTCATAATATCACATGCACTTATCTCAATGCATTCATGCAATGCATCACAACATTTGCACCTATACTTATGCAATCAGTCACTCACACCCTTCTTATCCATTCATTCAATGCATAACTACAAGATTCATAAAATATTTTTAATGCATACCCACTCAATGTTACCTTGCATTGATTCAGGAATATTATGCATTCAATATACCATGCATGGCCTAACCATGACTACTTCATATAGGATGCATTACTAAATCAAGATCATTAGTACTTACTTTCCTTGGGCTACTAAGCTCAATCAACATATACAGGCATGACACATTTCTATATGAATGTAGTATAAAATTCAAATATCCACATGGTATGAGGTCTCTTACCTTTACCACTCCATGGAATTTGTCATAGTCAAACTCTTACCTTCATGGGTCTTACTTACACCCTTGTCATTACTAGTTTGGTTGGTCCTTTGCAGGAGATTGCAGAATTTGCTCACCAACTTTTGATTATGGACTTGTTTCCTTATCCCTTTCTTGATAGGGTTTCTAGTCACATTTGTCCACATCAGCAACATATTCAGCCAGGTCCATGTTGTCGTTGTTTTTTCCACTAATGCCAACACCAATGCAATAACTATCATTAGTGGTTCATTATAAATGTATAATCCTCAATATCCTATGTATGCAAAGCATACCCTCAAAAAATTATAAAATGTAGTTATAATTAGAGAGATAGGAACTTCCCTTTTTAAGTCCCACATCCTTGTATGGAACTCCTCTTCCACACAACAGCTGGTTTGACTTCATGGTCTTCCTACCTTTAGGCATGCAATTTCCCAGATTTGTCCATTTGACAGCAACACTTTTCTCTTTCAAGCCATCATTAGCACTTTGTTGCTCCATACTCATATTCTAGTGACTTTCCCTTATTCCCTGTTGGATAAGCTTTCCAACGCCTATCCACATGCTTCATTCTGACCTCGGGTGTGAAAACCACACCACTTCTAAAATGATGACATTCATCAAATTTAGGCAAAACACTCGATTGTGTTTTGGTCTGAATTGTTAATTTCAGCCACTTGGAATTTTCTTTCCTTTCAGCCCTAAACTACTAAAAATTCCATGAAAATTCATTGAAACACTTAGCTAGAATCCATTGAAAATTTTACTGGAAAACCTAATTTTCTTTCTCCCTATCGGGTCACTTCCCAACTAAGTTTTTGATGTTTCAGATCCTCAGTGGACTAGTCTTCCGATCTGCATCGGGGATGTCCTGGTCTGTCTACCGAGTCCTTTCTTTACTGACCTTTCGGCATTTTAGCAACAAACCAACTAATCTTCCGCGCTGCTCATCGGCAGTCTGCTTATCTATCCTTCTCTGGCGTGTCAAACATGTAGTGGTCTAAACTTCTGAATTTCATTGGCAGATTGTTCCATTATTTCTCTCCAGCATTTCGGCGGCAAAACAACTAAACTCTTTATTTGTATCGATGAGCAAATCAACTGTTCATCAAGTGCGCAATTTCTTGAGCATCCACAACGGCGGAAAGAAATCTTACTATGATTTTCGCAGGAGAACCGACTAAGCTTTCGATTGGTGACCTGTTTTTTAATTCCGTCTACCATATTAGGTCCTTAGTAGACTATCACTTCGAATTTCCTTGGTGATAGCCTAGGATAACCATGGCGTTGGTGACCCGGTGTCCTACGCATCGGCTGGTTAGTCATCAAGATTTGTGCAACGGCGGCCCACATTCAAACTATCTCTTCTGTAGCCACAAGTATATCGGTGATCGGAAACTAAAAATTATAAACATCGAAACACTAGCCCACATGGCTACCGCAATGGTGGTTCTCCATCCGCTAACTTTTTTCGGTCGGTGGTCTGATCAACTAAACTTTTCTGATCGGTGGTTGGAACAACTATTCATCGGAAGGGTAGTCTACTAAACTTTTTCGATGTTTTCTTTACTTAGGAAAATTTTCCTTTTTCTTCTTCTTCACGTCGGCTGCTTCATCACCTAATTCTCTTCCATTTTTCACCGCCGTAGTGATCCCGGATGTTCACTGAACACTCCGACATTGGTGAATGGAAGGACTAGTATCAAAGGAATAGTTCATTCCACAATCGCAATGGCGGCTCATCATCTTCGATCCTTTTTCGATTGGAGGATAAAACAAATCGACATCAGGAACGTGTATGCGTCGGAGGATTAGTGTTCATCGGTGACCCGATCTCCAATCATTTTTCGATGCCCAATGATCTTGTTCCTTAGAAAATTTTTGAATTTTCTTCATCCATCGGCAATTGAAACCCCTAGAAGCTGCGACATTGGTGCTCGAATGCATTCCTTGTTAGATGGTTAGTCCTCACGATCTCCACAACAACAGACGTTTGACCAAAAAAATTTACTTGACGTAGCTCATCGGCAACAGAATCACCTAATCATCGGTGATGTCATCAACTAACCATCCCCAATGGCCGATGATTCTATGACTTAGAAATTTTTTTGAAATATTTCTCTTTAGTCTTCCTCTTCCTTCCGCCGATTCCATCGGCTCCATTTCCCTTATCCTTCACCAATTAAAGCAATTGCTTGTCGCTACTACTGTTCACTAAACACCATGGAATCGGTGAGTGGAGATACTTTTGCATCGACGGGATAATTGTCAAGGCTTATGCAATGGCGGGCGCTTGATCAACTAATTTTCATCGATGGTCTCATCAACTAACTTTTGCCCATGATTCCAACATTTAAACAAAATTTCAAAACTTCTTCTTATGTCAGCGGTCGGATCCACTAAGCACTATGCGTCGGTGTTTTAGTCCACATGGCAGTCGCAACGACGCCCTAACAAACAACTAAATTCTTCATAGTGTTCCCCACCGCATCGGTGGTTCCGTCATCTAAATTTTGTCGACAATTTTATGACTTAGAAAAATTTTTAGAACTTTTCTCTTTTCTCTTTATTTCGCCGCATCAGCTGTTGAAACGACTAGCACCTGCTGCATCGGACGGTTAGTTCCCTAGGAACCCGCAATGGTGGCAATCCATTCAACTAATTTCTTATGTTGTTCATTGACGATGAATACCACTAACATGATTCGATGCCCAACGAAGTCAACACTTAGAAAAATATTGGAATTTCTGTGCCATCGGCGCTCGGAGGCTCTACTCGTTGGAAGCACAGTGGTCTAGCCATCCGCAACGGCGATGCTCAATCAGCTAAGCATCAATGATCCATCTGTCTAAGTGTTCTGATGTGCTAACGACCAAAACACAGAAATTTTTTGAAATTTTCCTTCGCAGTATTCCACCACATCGGTCGTCATATCAACTATCCGTCGGGTTGCCTTCCAACTAAGTGCTCTAATGGGCCGATAGTTCTAGCACTTAGAAAATTTTGTGAATTTTCTTGTCTTCAATTTTCTGATTGCTGCTGGGCAGAAGGAAACCTGCCTCTATTATCTGATCTGTCATGGCCCATTCAGGCCCATGCTACAACCAGAGCTCTGATACCACACTGTAATGTCCCTAACCCTCTAACCAGCAAAGAGGATGCAACTAACACCAAACATACGGGAAAACAGCTCCATGAACACGAATAGGCATATAATGCTGAAATAAAAAGCTTAAACATAATACATACTAAGATGCATAATCCTTCATATATATATAGTGGAAGCAAACATACATTCATTCAAGCATGCCACATGTTCATCATATTCATTAATCAGTAAATATAATTGCAGAAGTAAAATGGAAAAGAATACTCATCTGATAGGAACTCATCTCGCAACCAGCTACGTCACTACAACATTCCACCCAACCATAGGCCAGCGTGCTCATCAATCTCTCAACAACACTGCCACCCCCGAGCTGGGCATGATTCCTCAAGGAATAAGGGTCAAAGCAGGCTTACACATAGCCAAGGTACACCAATCATCCAATCCCACACAGTAGTGTTTATCAGGCCGTCAAGGAGCTAGGGAAGGATAAATGCTAAGATGGTGACCTCAAACACCAGTTTTCTCAAGCATACCCAGCCTCTAATCCTACTCTCAATAGTCTGAAGACCAACCACTACATACCACAGAAAAACAATAGTTCACATCTCTGTGAAGAAGATGAAGACAATAGGGTGAAAACCCCAAACGAAAAGGTGAAACACAGTTCAGGTCAAACAATGCTTCATAGTTGTTCTTGGCCCTAGCTTGGTCAAAACAACTCAGCAACAATCCCAATAACCTCAGCAACCAAGAAGCAACCCAAAACCAGGGTAAATCAACAGCCACAACTCACAATGAAACGATGGAAACATTCCACAGTCCGCAATAGAAAAGAAACCGAACTTCCAGCATGGATAGGGGGAAACTCAAACGAGCAGAACATAGGTACTCACAGCAATCCTCAACCGATACCACTGTAAAAAGGGAAAAAATACAGCCAAGCAAATTGTGGCAAACAGCATCCCAATACAACTATGAACCCATGGCACACAAATCCCACTGCAATTGCTGGGAAAGTTCACACAGACTAGGAATGGAAAATACCAGATTTCCAATCTCTGTGTGAGATACAAAATGCAACCCCTAGAACTATGGATGCCATTATGGCCACAATTTCAACGATGGAAATAACAGGACAGTACCCTGTCTGATAAAGATGGAAAAAATGACACAAAACTCTACATGAATCCGAGTAAAGAATCAAGCCGCAGCCATCAAATTCATGGGGCAGAGGAAGAGCTAGCGTGCTCGCAAACCAAAAATCAGTGAGGTAGAAAGGAACCCCAACAATGGAATGTGGGACCCCTTTTAACTCAGACCACATGAGAGGATATGAACAGACTCATGATCCACATAGTGGGCAGACCATCCATTACCCAGAAGGCACGTCGTGGAGAGTGGGTGTAGGCGTGAGCGTGGTGGTTTAAGGAGACAAAAAGAGAGTGGAAACACGTGGATTTTCCCCATGGGTCTAGGTTTAGCAATCCCCCCTTACCCTTGGGAATCATGCCCTTTTCATTTAACGTTACACCGTCGTAGCTGGCTATAGGTTTAATTAAATTGATGTTCGTATTTACATGATGCCAAAGCTATAATGTGCCGGATAGCACAATATGCCATCGACAACGATCCCTATTGCCGAAACATAACACAGCCGAATCGATGGTGGGGATTTTTCCTTTAGCTCCTCACCATGATTAATTACAAAATATACATCATGTACCCTTTAATGCAAATGGGGTCAAAACCAGGGTATTACAAAGCAGCACAAGACAGACAGAAAAGCTATGCAGATAAGCATAGGGTGAATAGGGAGCTCAGTGTTGGGGATCATGTTTACCTCAGAGTGAGGGTAAAGAAGTGTTCCTTGAAGCTTGGAAGTTGTGCCAAGATATTGTGGGTCATTTGAAGTGCTTGAAAGAATAGGGCCAACTGCATATAGACTTGCATTTCCTACTATCACTAGAGCTCATAATGTTTTTCATGTTTCTTTGCTTAAGAAATATGTACATGATCCTAACCATGTGATAAATTGGGATGTGATTCAGGTGGAACCTGAGGGAGAGTTCCAAATCAATCCAAAGCGCATCCTTGACAGGAAGGTCACAATGCTCCAGAACCGAGCTATAGGGTAGGTAAAGGTGCAATGGGAGCACTATGGGCATGAAGAGGCTACGTGGGAGCTGGAGGATGCCATGCAATTGGCACATCCATTTTTGTTCAATTCTGTGGAACACTGAGGCGATACCAGTGTAGCATTTTTTTCAATTTTGTAGAGCACTGAGGACAATGCTATTGAAGGGGGAGGGGAATGTAAAACCCTGGTTTTGACCCCATTTGCATTAAATGTATATGATTTATATATTGTAATTAATCATGGGGTGGAGATTAAGGAAAAATCCCCACCATATATTTGGTTGTTTTATGTTTCGGCAATTGAAATCGTTGCTGATGGTATATCATGATATCTGACACATTATAATTCTGGCATCATGTAATTATGAATTTTAATCAAAATGAACCCCAACCAGCTATGTCAATGTAACCATAATGAAAAGGACATGATTTTCCTAAGGATAGGGAGTGAAATTATTAAACCTTGCGAGTCATTGGGGAAAATCCAAGTGTCAACTGTTAAACCCATTTAGTTGTCACCCACCTTTTTGTCTTACTCACCTTTCCCTTGTCTCAATCAGTCAACTACCACATTAAAGCCTCTAATGTTAGTTGGGCATTTATTGCTGGGCAGTGGTGTGTGGCAGGACTATTAGTCCTTGCCCACATGCACACTCCACCAGCAAACTCACCCTCACATGGGCATTCTTGCATTCTTTCCCATCCTCATGCAGAGATGGTCAATCTTCTCCTCATGCATAGGCTTGGCATTTTTACTCACGCAGAGAGCTGGGAGAGTGGCCTCACGGGCACGATTTTGCTCTGTGTGTGTGAATTTCATGGTCGGGGGATTTCGTTGTGTGTAATTCTCTCGTTGTGGATCTGACCGTGTGAGTTCACCTCCATGTGGATTGTTTTTCCTTCCTCATGTAGCTATGAAATCGTTGTTGGTTTCCCCATGATTTTGGTTTGTTGTGGGTTCATTTTTGTTTGGGTTTGTTGTGGGTTCTTATTGGGTAATTTTGGCCATGATAGAGCCAAGAATGGCTCAGAAATCTAATTTCCTAGTCAGAGCTGGGAATTGCTTGCTTTGTTGTGTGTATGCAGTGGTTGGTATTTGGAGTGTGTTGGAGTGGGAATGAAGGCTTGGTATGCTTGATAAACCTCGTGTGTTTGGGAGCCACATAGACAAAGCTAGAGGGCTGGCTTTATTCTCCACAGCCCCTGAATAGCACTAGAAGGGAAGTCAGGACCTCAGGGACTGTGTAGCAGAGAAGGGACTGGTTCCTTGTGTTAAGTGTGTGTGGGTGTCCTAGAAGCCAGCCTAGTTCTAGTGTAGGTGTCCTTAGCTCTTCAATGATCCCACTAGCTTACATTTAGCTTTTCCCAACTCCCTGATGGCCTAATAAACCGAACTATGTTGGCTTGGCTGATTTGTGTACCTTTGGCTATGTGTGAGCCTGCTTAGTTTCTTATTCCTTGGGGAATCATGCCTAGCTCGGGGGTGGTAGTGTTGCTGATAGATTAAGGAGCATATTGGCCTATGTTTGGGTGGAACGTTGCAGTGACGTAGCTGGTTGTGGGACAAGTTCTTCATAAGATAAGTATTCTTGTGTTCAATCTTTGCAATCATATTTGATGTTTAATGAATTATGATGAACATGTTGAATGCCTGAATGTATGTTTTGCTTCCGCTATATGCTGAATAATTATGCATCTCTTCATGTTTTACTTCAAAGCATTTCAATTTTTATATATGTACATGTTCATGGGTCTAGTTTCCCGGATATTTAATGGTATGGTAACGTCCTCTTCACCGATCGGAGTGTCGGGGACGTTACATAACTAGCTATCACTGATTGACTGAGTTGTTGGACATTTGGGAGTTGATCTATTGGAATTCGATATTGATTGAGACACCATGAGTTAGATGGTTAATTAGATATAGTCAGATCGAGTGGATATATTCAAATTGCTCCCTAATGCATTCGAATTCTTTTCCTATGTAAACTATTATAACATTGGATTTTATTATTGGGAATGATACTCTAAATTCCTAAGCAATACTTGTATGTTTCATGTGTGGTTTGTTTTGTTCAGTTTGTATCTTCATTCTCCATTTGCTTCAAACATTATTAGAACTATTTTCTTGAATATCTAAATGGAATTCAAATTCTAATATGATATTAGAGCCTTCTCATGCAAGTTTCATGCTTGTTTCTCCCCGTCGAACATCAGAATCATTTGGGTTTCCACAGAAGTCCCCTATGATGATTTGCTAGATATGGATTTATTCAGAGTAGGGGAGAGGGCATGATGGACCCTGAAAATATGTTCATGTCAAGAGGAAAATCATGATTCTAACAATGTTCAAATATTTTTAGTTTTGCAGTGATATTTTGCATGTTCAACTTCATATGGATTGGATATTACCAGTTTCCTCTTCTCACTCCATCCACAAGATATTCAAAATGGAAGTTGAAGATGGTTGCATCTCTAAATGGAAAAGGTCTCTATGAGGAATCTATTGGAATTGGTAAAGAGTCTTATGAATATGAGAATGACTAGATAAATGAAGGTGATAAAGCTTATGGAGCAATATGTGGGACTTTTTCTCCAAGCTTTCTTATAGAGCTTATTGAGTTTGCAGAATACCCAAAGGATCTCTAGATAGAACTGGATAGAATCCTTGGGAAGAACAATGAGGATTTTTATATAAATTTGGAGAGCACATTCAGAACCACAAGAATTCCTTATTCAAAATTCTCAGCCTTTACTCTCTCTTATGAAGTTGTTCAAGATGAAGAAGAAGAAAAATCTTCCTCACAGTCAATTCGAATTGAAGAAAGTCTCCTTGAAGTGACTCCTTCTACTGTTGCTCTGGAAGTGTATGATATCTCTGATATCTCATCTCCACACATGGCTGATCTAGACTAAGACATTCTAATCTCTGTTATTTAAGAAAAACTCTACTTCCAATCTATGTAAAAATTCTCCAGTGATTCTTCTATTATAAATTATGTGCATAGTTTATCGGTGATTGCTCCAAGAAAGAGAGAGGAATTTGATTTCTATGTCTCTAATAGTGTTTCTGATGTGCAGATAAGTACTTGTTTGGATATTTTGATAATAATATCAGATTGTAGGAGTGATGCATTCACACTCATTGATCTAGAGCTTCCAACAAATTCCTAAATGATTGCATGCACCGATACTTAGGGTTTTGAAGAAGGAGAAAACTGTGCATCTACCATCTCGGTAGAGCACACTCTTGGATCTGATATGAAATTTATTAGATATAATACGATCTTATTTGGATCTGATATTATATTTCTTGGTTATAGGGTTCAATATCTTTCAATGTTGCTTGTAGTTGTTCTCATCAATTTTGGTGTGAAGAATCAAGTACGAAAAATCTCTTTCAAAAGTTCTGTTGGGGATTTGATGTTTGTTTCCTCTCATGAGTTTGCTGATATTATAATTTGTAAATATTTGGATATTTTGGAAATAATTTCAGATTTTAGGATTGATTCAAACACTCTCATTGATCTTTATATTCCAGCAAATTCCTACATGATTGCATGCACCAATATTCAAAATTTTAAAGAAGCAGAAAATTGTGCATCTACCATCTCAGTGGAGCAAACTCTTGGATCTGATATGAAATTTATTGGATCTTATATGAGCCTATTTGGATATGATATGATATTACTTGGTTCAATATTTTAGTTTCATGATATTTCAGTAATGCTTGTAGCTGTTCTCATCAAGTTTGGTGTGAAGAAACAAGTACCGCAAGTCTCCTTCAAAATTGTTGCTAGGGATTTGATTTCATTCAACAATTTTGGATCTGATATGGATTTATTTGGATCTGATATGATATTATTTGGATCTGATATGATATTACTTGGTTCAATATTTCAATTTTATGAGATTTCAGTACTTCTTGTAGCTGGTTTCATCAATTTTGGTGTGACAAATAAAGTACCGCAAGTCTCCTTCAAAATTGTTGATGGGGATTTGATTTCACTTTACAGTTTTGGATCTGATATGAACCTATTTAGATATGATTTATTTTATGATCTGATAATATTTTTTTCAGGTTTTAAGATTCAAGAGCTTATAGTATTTCTTGTTACAGGTTTCATCAATTTTGGTGTGACAAATCAAGCACTGCAAGTCTCCTTAAATTTTGTTGTTGAGGATTCAATGTTAGTTCTCTCTAATGAGTTTGCTGATATTATATTTTGTGAATTATTGGTTATTTATGAAGCAATATCAGATTATTTAGATCAATCATTTTCTCTCCATAGTCCCAGGGCTTCTCTACCTTTGGTCACATGCTCATCACCTCACAGAACTAGTAAAGAGGAAGACATTATGCATCTGCCTGGACACTTGCTCCTAACACTTGGGGCTGATTTTACCACTCATGGTTTTTTTTTCAAGGCTTACATATATCATATTCTTGTGTATTCCTCACATGGTTCAAATTCTCAATAAATTTTTCTCTCTCTTCAGTTGATTTCAGCTGCTCTACATGGGTCTAGTTTTCACCATGCAACTTTTTATATTTCTGATTCAGTTGAGTACATTATTCTTCTTCCAAAGAGGAATATTCCTCCAAACATAAGAAATTTGTTTGGATTCATGGTTTCATCTACACAAAAGAACCAAGATACTGCTGTTGCATAGTGCTGCAAATAGCAGCAAAAATTTTCACAAGTTTTTTCAAAATTTGTATTTCTGCTTATTTTGAGGGGAGGGGGTTCCCATGAGGTTTTCCCCTATTTCCTCGGTTGTATTAAGAAGAAATTTTTACTATATTTTAGATTGTATTTGGGTGACCTATGTTCTTGTTACTAGGGCCCATAGTTGTCCAAGTTAGGATTCAGGGGGGGTGTTAGGTTTATTAATCCTCCCTTGACCATACTGTCTATTAGATTATTTAGCCTAACTTAGGAACCTTAATTAATAAATTCCGTCCACTAGTAACATTGGGTCCACTTGGAATAATGGGGCCACATGTACCATTCACTGGAGTGTGCAAAACAATACTAAAGGTTAACTGCTACTTACTGCATGTGCATGCATTAATTTGGGCGCCTCTTAGACTAATCCCTACATTTTAGGAGGAGATGGAACTAGTTAGTCTTAGTTATCCCCCAGTTAATTTCAGTTAGATATCAATCAGTTAGCTAGCACTATTTATGCATGGCTAATGCATGCCTACATGTGGAGTAGGTGCCTTTTTCCATCTACCACACTCAGTTGCACTGAGTTAACTAGCTATCACTGATTGATTGAGTTGTTGGACATCTAGGAGTTGAACTATTGGACTCCGATATTGATTGAGACACCATGAGTTAGATGGTCAGCTAGATACAGTCAAATCCAATGGATAGATTCAAATTTCTACCTAATGCATTCGAATTCTTTTCCTATGTAAACTATTTTAACACCGGATTTTATTATTGGTAATGATACTGTAAATTCTTGAGAAATACTTGTCGGTTTCATGTGTGGTTTGTTTTGTTCAATTTGTATCTTCATTCTCCATTTGGTGAAAACATTATTAGAACTATATACTTGAATATCTAAATATAATTCTAATTCTAATATGGTATCAGAGCCTTCTTAGGTGGGTTTCATGCTTGTTTCTCCCCATCGAACATCAGAAGTAGCTGGGTTTCCACAGAAGTCCCCTATGATGATTTTCTAGCTCTGAATTTATTCAGAGCAGCAGAGAGGGCGTGACGGACCTTGAAAATATGTTCATGTTGAGAGGAAAAGAATGATTCTAACATATTTCAAATATTTTTAGTTTTGCAGTGATATTTTGTAGGTTCAACTTCATATGGATTTGATATTACCAGTTCCTCTTCTTACTCCATCCACAAGATATTTAGAATGGAAGTTGAAGATGATTGCATCTCTAAAGAGACAAGGTCTCTATGAGGTATATATTGGACTTGGGAAAGAGTCTTAAGAATATGAGAATGACAGGATAAATGACGGTGATAGATTTTATAAATCAATATGTGGGACTTTTTCTCCAAGCTTGCTTATAGAGCTTATTGAGTTTCCAGAATACCCAAAGGATCTTTCGATAAAACTAGATAGAATATTTGGGAAGCACAATGAGGATTGTTATAGAAATTGGAGAGAACATTCAGAACCACATGAGTTCCTTATTCAAAAGTCTCAGCCTTCTCTCTCTTTGATGAAGTTGTTCAAGATGAAGAAGAAGCAGAATCTTCCTCACAGTCAATTCGAACTGAAGAAAGTCTCCTTGGAATGACTTTTTCTCCTTCTACTCCAGAAGTGTATGAGATATTTGATATCTCATCTCCACACATGGATGATCCAGAAGAAGACATTTGAATCTCTGTTATTGAAGAAAATCTCTCCTTTAATTCTATGCAAAAATTCTCTAGTGATTCTTCTATTATAAATTTTGTGCATAGTTTACCAATGATTGCTCCAGGAAAGAGAGAGGAATTTGATTTATCTGTTTCGAATGGTGCTGCTGCTGTACAGATAATTAATCTTTTGGATATTTTTGAAATAATATTAGATTGTAGGAGTGATCCTTCCACTCTCATTGATCTAGAGCTTCCAACAAATTCCTACATGATTGCATGCACTGATACTCAGGGTTTTGAAGAAGGAGAAAACTATGCATCTACCATATCGATGGAGCACACTCTTGGATATGATATGAAATTTATTAGATATGATATGATATTATTTGGATCTAATATGATATTACTTGGTTCTATGATCCAATAGATTTCAGTACTGCTTGTAGCTGTTCTCATCAATTTTGGTGTGAAGAATCATGTACTAAAAATCTCTTTCAAAAGTTCTGCTGGGGATTTGATGTCAGCTTTCTCTCATGAGTTTGCTGATATTATATTTTGGAAATATTTGGATATTTTGGAAATAATTTCAGATTTTAGGAGTGATTCAAACACTCTCATTGATCTTGATCTTCCAGCAAATTCCTACATGATTGCATGCACCAATATTCAGAATTTTGAAGAAGGAGAAAATTGTGCATCTACCATCTCGGTGGAGAAAACTATTGGACCTGATATGAAATTTATTGGATCTGATATGATCCTATTTGGATCTGATATGATATTAATTGGTTCAATAATTTAGGTTCATGAAATTTCAATACTGCTTGTAGCCGTTCTCATCAATTTTGGTGTGAAGAAACAAGTACCACAAGTCTCCTTCAAAATTGTTGTTGGGGATTTGATTTCATTCAACACTTTTGGATATGATATGGACTTATTTGGACCTGATATGATATTATTTGGATCTGATATGATATTATGTTGTTCAGTATTTCAGGTTCATGAGCTTTTAGTACTGCTTGTAGTTGGTTTCATCAATTTTGGTGTGACAAATCAAGTACCGCAAGTCTCCTTCAAAATTGCTACTAGGGATTTGATTTCACTTCACAGTTTTGGATCTGATATGAACCTATTTAGATCTAATTTATTTTATGATCTGATAATATTTGGTTTAGGTTTTAATATTCAAGAGCTTACAGTATTTCTTGTAACAGGTTTCATCAATTTTGGTGTGACAAATCAAGCATCTCAAGTCTCCTTAAATTTTGTTGTTGAGGATTGGATGTTAGTTCTCTCATATGTGTTTGCTGATATTAGATTTTGTGAATTATTGGTTATTTCATAAGAAATATCAGATTATGGAGCTCAAGCATTTTCTCTCCATAGCCAACTGCGAAAACATGGTTCTGGAATTTACACATTAAGATGTCTCGGGTGAGACTGTTCCTACCTTGCGGGTGTTGCCGACTGAGCTTGCTCTTTCGGGCCGATGTCTTTAGGTGGTTTGTTGGTTTTGTGTTGTTGTTGAACCTGGGTCATGTAAGTAAGGAAAAGGAAGCCAAAAAATGGTTCTATTATTGGGACCAATCATTTGAGTTGAGGGAGATGTTGTGGCATCCCACAAAGAAGGAAATTGAGGATTGGCTAGAGTCTAAGACACTAACCTTTGCGCAAGAAGAGAGTACAGGATCACGGTTGAGCATAGAAGTCTGGTTGGACAGATACATATACTCGAATATTCATGATATATTCTTTGCATAGTTTCCTATTGTGCTACATGAGTGGTTGTTAATATTGGTAACTCGACAAACAAATTTCCAGAGGAGAGAAGCGGTCTAGTGGAGTGATCAGTTGGTTTACAAGATAAGTAGTGTGACTGACCCCATCTCTAGACATGTTGATTTTTGGGTCGACAATATTTTGCAAGGGTATATTACTGAGTTTGTGGTAGAGACGATAACCTCACATAGTGAGGTTGAAAGAAATTTTTTCCAAGGACCTCGACGAAGATACTTGTTGTCTATAAGTACGTGGATAAAGATGCTCGTTTATGAGAAGGGTATTTTACAGTTGAATAGTTGAGTCACATATCCATAGGAGGGGACATGTCATGGGGACATGTCATGGATGATCTGTAGAGAAAATGGGAAATGGTGAGCTGATATGTTCCCAGGAAGTACAGAACCTGAACTAGGATTTGGATTCCTAATGAGTGGAAGGAGATTTAGGTCAGGAAAGAGAAGAAAGATAATAGGAGGTAGATGGAATCCTAGTCTGTTTGAAGCAAGTGAGTACGAAGTTGAGTCATGACTAGACGAAGGGTCTTGCGATGAAGAGTAAGAGTATCAGTGGATATATGAAGTAGAAGAGTTAGAGGAATCTGTAGAGACACCAATATCAAGATGCAACTACACCACACTAGGAGTATTGCTAGAGGTAAGGTCTAGATCCTCATCTCCTGAAAGATTTGTTAATACTAATAGTGCTAGCACTGCGACTGGCATGTAACAGGGTACACCTCCATTAAATTATTTAGTAGACAACCCCGATGCGAACTCAATGGTCGGGCATGATATTAGATTACCCACATTCAACGGGAATGGAGTAGAAGATCCGGAGTAGCATTGGTTCCTCTGTGAAGCTGTTTGGATTTTTTTCCTAGTTCATAGCACAGACCTAAAGAAAAAGCAGATGATCATGAATTTGAGGGGTTGTGCACTGGACTGGTTTATGAAGTTCTGTGTAGTACCACCAAGAACACCAGAAGAGACCCTTGAATAAATCTGACTCGTAATGATTTGTGAGTTTAGGAAACCTAAATCGGAGTCGCAGTGTATCACTGAGATCAAGGAGATAAAAAAATCATTGGCAGAGTCTATATGGGACTTTGACCCGTGGTTTAAAACTTTGATGGCCAAATTTAGTTTCCAAATGTTAGAAGTGCAGCATAAAGAGTGGTTTATTGCTGCACTATTACCACACATACGGGGCCCGTTAATGCAACAAAAGATCGAATCACAGACAGAACCACTTGAATTAGCAATGAAGTTGGAAGCCTCACCAATCAGAGATGGTGTCGTAGGAATGGTGTAGATTCAGTCGCAGTTGGCTTATCTGATGATATAGATTTAGGATATCAAGAAGGGAAAGGAAGTGCAAGAAGAATTATGGTGTATGAAATGCAGAAAGGATGGACATACCAAGGATAATTCTCTAACCTACATGAACTATATCTCATCGGGTGCACCAAACCCATTGAGTGCCCACAGACTACCCTGGTGCCGAATATGCCAGACTAGAGGGCATCATGACGAAGAGTGCCTATACTTTCAAAAGATTGTAAGTACCCTAGTAAGCCCTTTTTGTAAATTTTGTAAGTCAGTAGGGCATGAAGAGAAGGATTCTAGAGCATACTAGCTCTTGAAGGAAAATACAGTAGATACCTACTTGATGAAGAACGATTGGTAGGTTCAGGCTGAACAGGCGCAAGCGCACTACCATCCTATTCCTTTCCCACCAAACCAGTATCAACCATAGTATGCACCCAAAAATTAGTATGCGCCACAAAACCAATATCAGCTGCAATACTAGTAGAATTAGTACCCACCACAACAACCACACCCTCGGGGAAGGGGGGGTGGAAACTTCAAAGGAAGAGGAGGAGGAGGATTTGGTAGAGGAAGAGGTCAGGTTACATGCTATAACTATGGACAACCAGGAAAGTATGCCAGATATTTCCAAGATCCTACAAACACATGTTGATATTGAAAAGCGCAGGACCATAATGTGGAGCAATGCCCTCAGTTGATTGCGAAGTAGCAAGCTCGGATCATCCTAGGTCCTAACCCTGTGCAGAACCCAAATCCAAATATAAATCCCAACTTAAATGTTCATATGATTACTGTTGATCCAAGAGAGTCTAGTGTTGTTGTTGTACAATGGGGAGGTGTTGTGGCCGGAGCTGATCAGGATATACCACAGGAACAAATGCAACTGCAAGTGCAGCCCATGATGCAGAATAAATTACTATTTGATGTTCAATAGCAGAAGCAAGTATTTTTGGACATGCAATTAGAGATTGTGGATCAAGAACAACCGTCGACATTAGCTGAAGTCAAGGAGATGCCTAAATTATTCCAACAACTATTCTAGAAGAATATCTTGAAAAAGGTTAGTAAGCTCAAGTCTTTTCTGTCAAGTTTCTTAGTGCTAATTCAATATAAGGATGTTATCACAGAACTACAAGCACTGATAGAAGAAACCCCAAAAGAGTCGTAACCAAGAAGAAAGGTTAACCATGTCAAGAATAAATTCAAAACTGACCACGAGTTAAGAATGACTGCGCAGATAGGGGATTATGACATGGATTACATCATTTTAGATATGAGGTCGGACGTCAATATTTTGACGCAACAGACCTGGGAGAGCATGGGAAAGTCATACTTGGATTGGTCCCTGGTCCAATTGCGACTTAAAAATCAAGAAAAGGTCCTACCAATTGGTAGGTTGATTTATGTCCCTATCGAAATTGAGGAGTTGCGCACATTTGTAGACTTTGAAGTCATTAACATTGTTGATGACATGAACCCATATCCTGTGCTTCTAGGGATAGATTGGGCCATAGATAATCATACCATTATAAATTTCAAGAAAAGGATTCTATCATTCGAAGATGATGAGATGAGGGTAGTGTCACCCATTGACCCATTAGAGGGACAAAGATACGTCAATCATGTCTACAACGAGGGACAAGGTGACTATATCGACCAGATCTAGAATGCCACTGCCTTACAAGAAGATTACATCAACCTGATAGTGGATGGAAACCTGAGCTGGAAGAGTGCTAGTTCTTACACATCCGACTCAGGAGAGACCTTAGAGAACTGGCAAAACATATTTCATGAAGCCTCTATGAAGAGATGCGCCAAAGTTACCCGATTGGTGCAATGTGTGGAGAATCAATTGAGGGAGTTACCCACATATGAGGGATTATCTAACCTTTTGATATTCCTCAGTGATTTTGAAGGTCTGGTCATAGAACTGTAGCTCTTGTCTACATTGGACTATGTATTGAAGGCTACGCCCACTAGATGGTGGGGTACACATAAGAAATCCATATCAGAATGGCCACAATCAAGAAGATTGCTGGAATTTAGATTCATAGAAGAATTCAATGTCATGATTCAAAAATACACATGGTTGTCAAACCCTTTTTAGCACATTAATTAGTGTCACATATCAATTACAGAATACCCGCGATAGGAATGGGCCCATCATTTCACTCATACATTGGAAATTACACCCAGAAGTTGGTCTACATCCATGGAATTATGATAAGGAACTTGAGATTAGGAAGGGCTAGCAAAGAAGTTCACACACATATTTGAATTTATTGATGAGAAACCCAGAGTTGATGTTGCACTTCAGACGATCAAGGAAAAGATATTCACTGAAATCCCTGTCGAAGTGGCAAGTTCCCACCAGTGCAACACGACTATCCAGCAATGGATGGCTTGTAACAACCTGGCTGGAGAACCAGATGATGATCCAACTAATATAAACATACTAGAGTTGGAGAGTATGCATGGAGTTTAATAAAGCAGTATTTCCAGTGACTAATTCCTCAAGCCTTTGAAAATAAAGAAAGTGAACATTGGCTCACTAGAGAACCCGAAGTTCACCAATATAGGATATTATTGGGACGATGAGATGATAGAAAAGATCACATACTTGCTGCATGAGTATCAGCACCTATTAACTACCAACTTATCGGAGATGAAGGGAATAGTCGGATACCTAGGGGAAATGAAAATACCCCTAAAAATAGATGCTAAACCAGTTAAACAGTGACCTTATAGACTAAATCCAAGGTATAAAGAGAAGGTAAAAGAAGAATTGGATCACATGCTCAACGGAGGAATCATTGAACTTGTTGAGGAATCTGAGTGGATCAGCCCTATAGTGATCCAGGATAAGAAGACAACAGGTGAATTTAGGATCAGTGTCGACCTAAGGAAGTTGAACGACGCATGCCTGCACGATCCATTCCCAACACCGTTTACAGATGAAGTACTTGAAAGTGTCGGAGGGAAAGAAATGTATTCATTCAATGACAAATTCTCTGGCTATCATCAAATCAGAATCGTGAAGGAGGATCACCACAAAATGACCTTCATCACAGAATGGGGATGCTACCAGTATACGGTAATTCCCTTTGGACTCAAGAATGCACCTGCTAGTTTTTCTAGAATAGTAGTTTCTTCTTTTAAATATTTCATACATAAATTTCTTGAGATCTACTTTGATGATTGGACTATGTTTGGTCTAGTAAGAGACCATATTGAGAATCTGCACATGATGTTGGGCCACTGTCACCAGTATCAGATCGTGCTTAATTCCAAGAAATGTATTTTTTGTGCACCATTTTGTGTACTATTGGGTCATGTCATATGTCGTGATTGAATTTTGGTCAACCCAGTGAAATTTGTGATTATCCTTGATTTACCACCACCTACATCATTCATGCAACTCAGATCAGTACTAGGACACATAGGATACTACACAAAGTTCATCAGAGGATATGCAAAAATAACTGCACCCATGGAAAAATTGTTAAAGAAAGATGCAAAGTTTCAGTAGATGGAACCTTGTCAAGAAATTTTGGATAAATTAAAGAACAAGATAGCCATTACACCAATAATTGTATTTCCAAACTAGAATAATGAGTTCCATGTTCATGTCGATGCATCATTTGTCGCGCTCGACATAGTCTTGACATAACCAAGTGAGGGTGTGCTTAACCACCCTATTTCTTTTGCTAGCAGAAAACTGTCAATGATAGAGAAAAATTATATGACGATAGAGAGAGAAGGACTCACCATGGTCTATGCACTTCAGAAGTTCTGACACTACTTGTTGGGTGGACATTTCAAAATGTACATTGATCATTTGACTTTAAAATACCTGGTCAACAAGCCAATGTTGGGGGGGAAGATCTGTCGATGGCTCCTCCTATTTCAGGAATTTGACTTTGAGGTCATAGTTAAACCTGGTCAACTAAATTTTGGAACTGACCACCTATTGAGGATAGAAAGTGGTGAAGGACCAGCTAGTCTGGAGGATAACTTGCTCGACGCGTAATTATTTGAGGTCACCATGATGGATGATCAGAATAAGGAGTTTAACGTTTTCATCCACTTCCTGAGCACAGGCTATGCGTCTGAAGGATTCTCCAATAATGAGAAGAAAAATATGGTCCTCAGAGCCATTGATTATACATTGATCATGGGACACTTATACAAGTTGGGAACAGATGAAATATTGCGACGCTGTGTTTTTTACTATGAGTGAAAATGGATAATGATTGAAGCACATGCTGGTGTCACAGGAGGACACTATGCTGGAAAGGAAAATGTGCGCAAGATACTACAAGCAGGACTATGGTGGCCAACCATACACATGGATACTAAGAGCTTCTATTGCTGCTGTGATATCTACCAGAGAATAGGAAAACCGTTGTGTCACGACGAGATGTCGCTTGCGTCGTAGTCAAACATTTGATAAGTGGGTTGTTGATTTCGTTGGACCAATCATTCCACCATGGAAGAGGACTCGAGCGTGCTACATTATTACTATGACAAACTATTTAACTAGATGGGATGAAGCCGCACATGTTAAATATTGCACTACTATGACTGTGACAAAGTTTTTATTTGAAAATGTGGTGACCAAATTTGGCTGTCCAAAACATTTGCTCAGAGACCAAGGTACGCATTTTGTTATCAAAATGATTGTTGAGATTACTGTAGAGTTCCATATTCATCATAAGAAGATGACACCCTATCATTCTCAGGCGAATAGAATGGTTGAAGCATTCAACAAGATTATGGAGAATGCATTAACCAAATTATGCAATGTGCGTTGAGATGATTTGGATCAGAAAGTTTCAGCTGTGCTTTGGGCATATTGCACCATTGCAAGTGACTAACAGGGCACACTCCATTCAGACTACTGTATGGAAAAGAAGTTGTTGTGCCGATGGAGTACATTGTGCTTAGCCTAAGAATTGTTGTGCTGATGTAATACACAAATGGAGATGTCGTTGAGCAAATATTGTCATAGCTCGTTCAGATGGAAGAGGAACGCTTCGTCATGGTATTCCATCAAAACATAGAGAAGAAAAGGAAAAAAGCATGGCCTAATCGCCATATCAATATTAATCCATTCAAATTCAGAGGACTTCTTTTGTAGTATGATAGTAAATTCTTCAAACATCCAAGGAAATTCAAGACGCATTAGCGAGGACCATATTTGATCGCGCACATCACAAGTGCGGGTGCATTAAAGTTGCAGAAGCTAAATGGAACGTACGTCACAGGAATGGTCAATGGAAGCCACCTAAAACCTTACTATGATGGTCATGACATGCCTGGGTAAGGTCACGTCATGCATGAGAAAAAGAGAGAGAGAGAGAAAAGGGGAAGGAAACTGTTATGTCACACATTTGTGACAGAAGCAGGAAAATCACAGTAAAAAGTGGGAGTGACAACTGGCCATCATTAAATCCCAGATACCTAAGAAGATATAGGTGGTTATGATGACAAAGCATCATTAATTTGACAAAGTATGAGGAAAATGACAGTGTTATTTTTGGTCCCATCAGTCTTCTCCGTCATAACTACCATAACTACCCTGACAAGTACAGATAAGTACTCAAGTACGTGAGTCAATTATGGAATGCATCGAACAATAATCCCATGTGATTGACAAGACGTCGATATGTCATGCAATGATCACATGAGGCATGAGAGAACCTCTATAAATATCAGGCTTTGTCGTCCAGGTTCATTTTACTTGCACAGAGAGAACTAGAGTGAACCAGAGCTTGAGAATGAGAGCCAAAGCAAATAGTTATTGAGATTTCCACTGCGACTGAGCAATCTAACGTGACTATCACCTCACCATGTCTAATCAAAGAACAAAATTTTGTCTTTAGACGTATAGCAGGAAGAGAAAGAACATGAAACAATGGTGCAGCCAAACCCACAAACATCTAGTATGGCTAGTTTCCTGTATGGTTGGCGTTTATGCCAGAAATTGTTTCCAGACTACAAGAAAACAAGCCAACATAATCTGAAATATTTCAATCAAACAAAACTAGGTTTTTAGGGTTTTTAAAAGGGTTTTTTGGTTGTGAAGTTTGGTGACAAGAGGGAATGCATTCATAACCCAAATAAGAACTAAATCACAAGTAAAGAAAAAATAATATGCATAACATAATAACCATGTATCCAACAGAAAATAACATTGAAGTTCATCCACAAATGGCAAGCACTACAAGCATAAAAACTATAAATCAGCAATGAAATTAGCAACTGTGTAGCTAAAACAAGCTATAAATGAAGCCAAAGAACATACTGAAGGGTAAAATGGAGCATATATTTCATAATCGGTTCTTCAAATACACATGAGATTCATTTACTTAGCTTATCAACAAGTCAAGAGAACTCCTCTATCCAGCCAAAAGTTGAACCCTTAGTCCTCTTTATGACCTCCCTTAATACTATCTTTCAAAATTCAGTTAAAGGCTGAACCCTAACTGCTTTTTAGGCTACTCATCGAAATGATTTTATCAAAATAATAATTACAAAAGTAAAATATTCTTCAAAACATAAAAAATAACTGATTTTGTTAACAAGCCTCATAGATCTTTAGCTGCATTTGCTAACAAAGCTATCCCTTCTAAGGCCTGGGCCTTTCTCCTAGCCTACAGCTGCTCTGCTTCCATCTTTGTCATCTTGTTAGTGAGCTCTTCATTTTATTGTTGTAGATCTTTGATGGTCTGTTTTAACATTGTGAATTGTGACTCTGTATTTCTTCTTCTTTTCAATGCCTCTTTTGAGAATGCAATTAGCTCTTCATAGTGGTTATTCACCTCATCTATATCTTCTCTAAGTCTTCTATTGGCCATAACCAAACCATCATTTGTTTCTTGCATATATTCTACCTGATGTTTATACTTCTTTATAGTTCTCTGTAAATTTTCTTTCTCTAAATCAAAATATTTATTTCCTGTTGTACTTTGCAGCTCATTAGGAAACCATGGAATGTTAAGTCTCCTGTAGATTTCTCCATCTTCTAGCAGCAACTCTGTAGGAATCTCATGAAAGCTTAGGTTTTCTTTAGTTTCAGTTTCACCAAGAACATTTTCATCAATCATCAGCTTGTTTTCTAAGTGAGAAACCTTTATCTCATCTTTTTGTTGCTCTTTTAATATTTGACCTCGTATTTCAAAAAATACATCAGACGGTTTGGTCTCAGTGAGTCTAGATTCTTCTTCTGATTTCATTGGTTTTTTCCCTTTGCTGTCACCCTTACCAACATCCAACTTTTCATCAGAAGAGGATTCATCAATCACAGTTACCCCCTCTTTATTCAATTTAGGGTTTAGTAATCTCTTCATGTTTAGCTTGAGCTTGTTTCTGGGTCTAGTTTTTGGTCTCCACCCAAGAGCAAGTTCTCCCACCATTTCTAAAGTTTTACCCTGATAGATGACAGAGGCAAATTCCATAACTTTAAGCTTCTTTTTCTTTGGTACTGCTATCCTATCTTCTTGACTGTGAAACTATTTTTTAGTGCCAACCCTAGTTTTATCAATGGCAGGAAGCTTATCCTCCTCCAACAAGTATGTATCATCCTCCGACAAGACTGTAATTGGACTTTTCTTTTGGACTTCAGTGTCTTCTTCATCACCTGAAACTTTCTCTGTGAGTATAATATTATCATCAATGAATGTCTCTGCTGGTGCATCATTCTGAACAGGATGAGTCTCCTTGTTAATAAACTGCAAATCTTTGTTCTTACTGTTATATAGATGCTGCTTGGATTTACAATCTTCTTTTGCAGGTTCTGCAACTTCTTCCAATTTAACACAATCTTCATTTTCAACCTTTATTTTTTGTCTTAACTTTTTGATCAAGGTCTGTCCCTTATCAGCTTGCTTTCTAGTGGACTGTCCTTCCTCACTATTCTGAAACCCTGACCAAAAAAGGAAATATTCCCAAGTTTTTCCTTCTCTCTGCAGAACACTGTTGATAATAAGTTTGATAAGTCCATGGTGAAAGATGTACTGTCTAGTGTGATCTTGGTGTTCTTTGATTCTGCTAGACATCTTCTGTAGGCTCTTTAGCAAGAATAAAGGCAGGTTCATCTTTGATTCACTACTAAGGTGTTGAAGGAACCTCAAATGGTATTTGAAGATGAAGGCACACCTTCCTTCACATGTGATGTAACTTTGTAAAACCTTGATGGGTTCTACCCATTCAGCTCTGAAGTTATGGATGGGCACTCCCTTTCCCCAATCTGGAACAATACCAGGCAATAGATACCTGTGTGCATTAAAAGTAAATGGCACTTTCTTAAACCAAAGCTCTCCTTCATTTTTAACCCCTGTTGCCTCAGCCACCAAATCTGTGGTCAATTTGAATTTCAAAGTATCAAAATATACAGTATCTTTGTCATAACATTGAGCAAACTTGTGAGAGACTTCAGCATTGTATCCATCAATTTTCTTAAAAGATATCAACCATCCAGCATTTTCAAATAGCTCAGCACATCCTGGAAATTTATCCATCCAATTGAGATCAGTGGGCTCGACCCTATTGGTTTTCCCACTCCTCTTCATCTTTTGTCTGGTTTTCAGCACCTGTTAGTAATCTTACAGCCTATTTTTCTTCAAATTTGCACAGTCTTGGTAGTCAATTTTCCTTCAAACTCTCACAGTCTGTTTATCTTCAATTTTACACAGTCTATCCTATCACCAGTTCAGGAAATGCTTTGTGCCAAGTTTCAATAATTTGGCTTAATCACAGAATTAGAAATCTCCAATAGTGCTGCTCTGAACTTTACTAACTCAAACGATGCCTATTTAGATATTTTGATTAATATCTCATTATTGAAATTTTGTTGAGTAAGTAAATTCATGTTTTCCTTTAAAAATTCGACATCATAGGGCTTATCAGAAAAAACCCCAATTTTAACAAGTCATGACAAAGGTCACGTGGGATACCTCATTCAAAGCTTAATATAGGCATTGGAAGTTGATTCCTTGACCAGCTAGGTGTCGAATTGAACGTTCCAGGTGTCTTCAAACCTCCAGATCACTTCTAACTATCACTGCTGGGAAAACATAATTCTTCCTTCAACTGTCAAATTCCCAATTTTTCAGCAATATATCTCCACCACAGCGTTCACTAGCTTCATAATCTTTAGTTTGACAACCTCTTCCAGAAAATTTTTCCTCCTTCAACTCTTTGTCTTGATTTGCCATGCATTTGCATCGAACTACCACAATTTCCCTCACACGATTACCAAACACCTGTTTACATGATTAGCCTGGAAAGACACGTATCAAACCTACTAATTGATGTGATTAATCACCTTAGGAATGAAATCATTGAAAAAATCGGAGTGAAAAATGACCAATTGGGAACTCGCAACTTTCTTGTAGCGCACCAGTGCATTATTAAGATCTTGCGCTACAAGAAAGTTCAAACATATAATTTATGTCATTTGATCACTAATCCAGCTTTAAAACTCAGTTTATATGATTAACGTTTGATCTTAGTGTCATTGATGAAACCATTAATCGAAATACACCCTATATAACCCTTCAAAAATGAACTCTACGCAAAATTTTCATAAAAGAAAGCTTTAAAAAACATAGGAAAAAACCAAAAATGATGAAAACATAAAGGCATAAACTCAAGTTTGAACTCTAAGCCAAAATTTCCTAGAAGTAAGAACATTAAAAAATTTCAAAAACACAAACAAAATATAAAACTAAAGAAGACAAATTCATGACTTAACATCTTGCTCCTGCTGCGGGATGAAGTCCTCCTTGTGAGGCTTCAAGAACCTGTAGACCAGTGCCTTCTTTTCTGCTACCTGCTAGTCTGCAAAATTTCCATTGGGTTATGGATTCCTTATTGTGTTTTACTCACACCGGTATATACAATGACAAACTAAAATTCCCCTAAAAAACTGTAGAAATGCTTGAGGAATCGTCCATTTACTGGACTTGACAATTCGTCACCCTCCAAAGATTGCAGGACAAAAGTGTTATTTTCCAAAAACTTAGACACTAGGAAAGGGCCAAACCAAAGATTGTCAAATTTTCCATGTTTCCCTTTTTGCTCTTTCTTGGCATCCCACCTCAGAACCATATCACCAATCGAGAAAGTGTTATCTTTGATTTTCCTGTCAAATCTATTTTTAATATTCAATCTGTATAACTGTGCCTTTTCTTCCACTTTTTCCCTGTTCTGCTGCAACTCTATCATCTCATAAATCCTTCTCTGCATATCATTAGGTTCTTCCTAACAATTTTGAAGAAACTTCATCACTGGAATGCCCAACTGAACAGGAAAAACTGCATCTGTACCATACACTAATTGGAAAGGAGAAGTTCCAATTGCTTGTTTGACTATTATTCTATCAGCCCATAATGCATACTTCAGCATAGAATCCCATGATCTCTTATTATGCTTTAGCAGTTTCTTGATACTCTGAATGATATTTTTATTTGAGGATTCAGCTAAACCATTACCTTGGGGATAGTAAGGAGTTGAATGTTTTAACAAGATACCATTCTTTTCACAAAATGCTTCCATTTCCTTAGACTTAAAAGCTTTTGCATTATCTATCACTATTTTTTGAGGACACCCAAACCTACTGAGGATATTTTCTTCAATAAATTCCATAATCACTTTATCTGTGGCATTCCTAGTAGGGATAGCTTCCACCCATTTGGTAAAGAAGTCTATTGCAGTTAAAATCCACCTGTGCTGTCCTGAGGAAGATGGACTTATCTCTCCTATAAAGTCCATACCCCATTGCTAGAAAGGAGCACTTACTACAATTGGTTTTAAGGGTAATGGCAGCAATTTTTGTATGCTGACAAACTTCTGACAAGGAATACAGGCTCTTACCTGTTGATATACATCTGCAAATAAAGAGGGATAATAGTACCCAGCTCTTAAGATCTTGTATGATGTTTCCTTCCAGTACTTGTGACCTCCACAAGCACCCTCATGAGATTGAGAAATCGCTCCTTCAATTTCAGATTTATCTAAGCATATGAGTAGAATACCCCTGGGGTCCTTCCAAAATAACTGTTGTTCCACTAAACAGTACTTAGTAGTTCTTAACTTCAAAGATCTGGTAGCTTTTCTATCTAAATGCTCAGGACATTGCAAATATAACAAAAAATACACAATGTCTACATACCATGTGGATGCTGAATAAAAGTCACATGCAGTCCTAAATCTTGGCAGTTTCATTCAGCCAGCAGCTTGGCTAAACCTTGTCCCTTGACTAGTTTAGTAGGTCTGATATCTACATCATACTCCATGATTTTAGAAATCCACCTGCCTCTTTTCCCCTCACTATCAGGATGTGTCAAAACATATTTTACAGCAGCATTAGGCACATATGAAATAACTTTAGAATGCAAAACATAGATTCTGAAAAATTTCAAGGCTTTCACCAAAGAATAGGCTTGTTTTTCCAAGATGTTGTATTTTAATTCAGAATCTCTGAGAGTTTTGCTGAAGAATGCAATAGGTTGTTCAAGACCATCTTTATTCTTCTGCAACAAAACAACTGCTATTGTATCTTCAGAATAAAATGAAAATGTTAAAAATTCTCTGGTGAAATATGGACTTACTAATATAGGGGCTTCAGTAAGAGCCATCTTGATTTTTTCAAATGCACTTTTTGCTTTAGTAGTCCATTTGACTTCTTGATCTTTTTTAAGCATGGTTGTAAGCTGGTTGATAGTCTCAGCAAAGTTTGGTATAAACCAATGCAGAAAGTTGATTTTACTAATGAAAGAATGGACATCCTTTTTGCTCCTAGGCAGACTTATCTTTAATATTTATTTTACCCATTCAGGGTCAATCCTTATGCCATCAGCAGAAACTAAATGACCAAGTAATTTGCCTTCCTGTACAGCAAAGTGTGACTTCTTTGGATTCAAGGACAAACCAAATTTTATGCATTTTAAGAAAGTCTGTTTCAAATGTTTTAGATGTTCATCATCTAATTGTGAAAATACAGTAATATCATCTAAGTAAATTACCACAAACTTGTTTTTTTCTCCGACAAAATCTATATCCATAGCCTTTTGAAAAATGGCTCCAGCGTTCATTGGACCAAAAGGCATCTTATCATACATGAAAGTTCCCCAGGGAGTGGTAAAATTTGTTTTCTCCTTATCATCAAGATGCATAGAAATTTGATTGTACCCTGAGAAACCATCAACCATAGGGATCGTCAGTTCCCCGACCACTTTCTGCAATATTTGCTCAATTTTAGGCAGAGGATAATTATCCTTTAGTGAAGATCTGTTCAAATTTCTAAAGTCAACACACAGTCTAATTTCTCCGTTCTTTTTCCTAACAGGAACTAGATTAGTCACCCATGAAGAGTACCTGAGAGGAACTATGATCTTGGCATCTAATAACTTCTTCACTTCTTTTTCAATAACAGGAAACAAGGCTGGATTAATCCTCCTTAATTTTTGATGAAAAGGTTTACCATTTGGTTTTAAAGGAACTTTATGTTGTATAATTCCAGTATCGTATGTTCTCAATTATTCATAAGACCATGCAAAGACATCAACATGTTCCTTTAACAATTTTATATAACTATTTCTCTGTTCAGCTGTAAGTGCTTCCGAAATTTTCACCATTCTAGGATGTTCTGCAGAGCCAATGTTACAATCCACCACATTCTCCTCTGAAGACTACACAACAGGTTTTAGGGGTGTATCATCTTTTGAAAATATTCTTTCTAAAGGTACCAAACCTTATGGGATAAAATTACCTTTCAGTTCAATGATCTTGTGTCCAACTATTTCATCTTCAGCAATCTCTTCCACCTCTCCATCCTCATCATCTTCCTCTTGATCAATCAGGGAATTAGAAAACTCATGTGTAAGCTCCAAAAATATTTTAATTTCAATTTCATCTTCAAACACTCTCCACTGCTTTACATTATCAGTTACAGATGGTCTGTACCTAACCTCAATGGGATACCTCAACTGTGTGGTTTTGGGAATTTTAAAATGTGTAGCAGCTTAGGCCAATGAATTTGCAATCTAATTATGGTCTCTTGGAATATAGGTAATGTTAAAAGCTACAAAATAATTCTCAATCATGTCCATACTTCATTTCTATAGAATTTCAGCAAATCCTGTTTCACTTGATAGTTGTTTTTCACCTACTGAACAACTAATTCGGAGTCCCCATATGCAGAAATCTGTTGAATGACCAAATCCTTGGTAGCCTTTAATCCTAACAGCAAAGCTTCATATTCAGCAGTGTTATTTGTAGTAATGAATTCTAATTTATGCATCAGATTTACTATTTCACCACCAGGGTATATGAGAAGAACTCCTGCTCTAGCACCTTCTTTGCAAGATGATCCATCAAAGTATAATTGCCAAAGCTCATCCTCTTGTTCCTTACTGCATTTAACTGGCTAGTCCTTTTCAACCTGTAACAAACCAGCAGTATTGTCATCATCACCAAAATGTAACATGCAAGTACCCAGATCCTTATCAACAACATACAGAGGATGGTTGGTATGGTTCATGTCATCTATTACAATATAGGCAAACTGAAGCTCTCTGTACAGCCTTCTATTTTCTCCTCCAAACACAGGAATGGTAGCATATGATAAATCCATTTGTAAGGTTCCACCCACTTTCTTTGCCTAGGACCTAGAGAGAAGTAACCCAAATTTAGGTGTAGTATCAGCTACCACTACATCCATGATTACACTTTTCATGGGTAATTGAGCCAAACTAACAACCATGTCCTTAATTACACCTAAACACTTCATAGCTTGTGAATCAAATGCATACAGATCATGATAGGGTTTGGTTATACTGAGACCTAAAGCCTCCATAACATCCTTCGGCATTAAATTGTGTGATGCTCCTGAATCTAACAAACAATTATGTATCATTTGTTCATGGACTGTCAAAGTAATGTAAAATGGAGGTGAAGCACCTGCTTCATTCTCAGTTTTTTCAGCCAAGGCTGATCCAATAAAAATCTTAGGATTTTCTTCTTGCAAATTCACTATATCAGAAATAGGTTGATTTTTTGTTGAATTAATCATTCTAAGAATTGATTCTTTATAAGAAGGATTTTTCATTATTTCAGTTAAAGGCACAGGAATCTTTAACTTACCTAATTTATTTTCCAGGCTAAAATTTTACACAGTTTTATTTACCTCTTCAACCTCCATGTTCTTCCTTTGTTTTTCTATAATTTGTTTTTTCTCTGACACAGGATCAGATTGCTGCTTAGCAAGTACAACTACCTTCTTCTTTGGGTTTTGTACTACTTGTTTTGGACCTGACCTCAGATTTACGGTCTTCTTGGGTTCATTTTGACAGACATCAGCGGTTACTGCAGTCATTTTTCAGACTCAAATCATCCTCTGTTTCAAACATATCAGCATCATAGCATTCTGCATTTAAAAACTCCTCTTCAGTGACAAAACCTTTCTCCAAAATGGTTCATATCCTGATATGTGTCTTCAAATAGCACTTCTTCATCAACAACATTGTTCTAAAGAGGTGGTGGTACTCTTTGGTCCTTAGTTTCTCTCCTTTCTCGCTGAATATCATTATTCCTTCGTTCTCTAGGTATGAAATGTGGAACAAATTGTATTCTGAATTGGTTTTGATTGCTAGGATTTCTTTCACCTTCTTGAATAGGCTTGCTGGAATTTCTCTCTAGTTCTAATTCGTTTAATTTTGCAGTCAAAATCTTCACCAACTTGGCCATCTCATCAATTTTCCCTTCTGCAGAATGAGAAGCTGAACCTCCTGGAGCTGCTTCTTTCTTTCCTTTCCTATCATACATCTGCTGAGTTGTTTCCTTCTTCAATCTATTGGAAGCCAATATGTTAGAATCCACCTCCAATGCCACATCCTGCATGTTCAGTAAAGAAATAGGTCTTCTTTCTCTTAGTAGTAAGGAAAATTCATGGTCGAAATCATTTGCATATGTAAGTTTTGCAAATGTTTCTGAAGGCTTTATTTCTGTAGGAATTCTGTTGTACATTTTGTTAAATCTCTTTGAAAAGTCTGCAATGGTTTCGTCCTTCTTTCTCCTAAGGGCTCCAAATTTAGTTATGTAATAAGTATGGTCTTTGGTGTCACCCCATTGTCTCGTGAAGAGGTCCTAAAGCTCTTCTATGATGGTGATTGAATTTGTAGGCAGCTCCCTAACCATTTTCTGACATCTCCATCAAGGCTCTACACAAACATTCTCATCCATACATCCGTATCTTCAATGTTCTGGTTATCAGCATACCTAAGAAAATCTTCCCAATGCTCTTCAGCTGTAGTTTCACCCTATCCATTAAACCTAGGAAGGTATTTCTGATAGTCACCTCCAGGCAGTGCATTCAAAGGGTGAGGCAAAACCAATGGTGCATATCTGGCTGCAACCATTCGGTCCATCATGTCTATAGGCTGATTTTGGGCTACCATTTTAAGGCTGATTGATTTTGGTGATGGAGGGATTTAGCTGGAACTTGGCTGAAAAGGGGTTTTACCTACTTTTAGATGAAATAGAGGCATCTTACCAGGAGATACTATTTTTTCTTTTTTGAAAGATTGAGGATCAATGAAAACTTGAAAGTTACTGACAGGAATTATAGGCTTTAACCAAGGTGAAGTTTCTTCTTCTTTTCTCAAAACAGACGAAGGTAATTAATCATCCAAATGGTTAGGGTCACATAGGGTTGGTAATGATTGAGACCTTCAAATTATCCTTATTGTTTTCAATGTATGTTCTGGGTTTGAAACACCCAGCTGCAAAGGTGAAATAGGTCTTGTTGGGGCGTGCACCTTAACGGTCCCTAATTTTGGTAACTCTGCGGTTTTTGTGGGAGTTTGTAAGCAGAGTTACGACTCAAAATAGTCTTAGGGGTGTCGGGGTTGAGTCAAAGTCCTATTTTTGTAATAAACCCATGGTTTAAGTCCAGGGTTTAGGGTTTGGGGTGCCCATGGTTTAAGCCCATGGTTTTGTAATAAGTGCAATATAAATAAGCACTCTTGAAAAGAAGTCAGTTTAGGCTTTTGATCTAAGATGAATTGATGCGAAGCTAAGGCTTGTTCATAAGAAGGTTAAGTCCCAGATGTCTGCATGGACGACCTCTGCAGCTGTGTGCGCAGAGGGTTTTGGGTGATTAAGGAAATCTGCAGCTGTGTCTGCAGAGGCCTGCAGCTGTGTGCGTGGCTTTAAGGACTTGAAGGGATCTGCAGCTGAGTGCACAGATCAGAACTGTGGTTTTTGTAAAGAGTTGAATAAAACACAGTTTTGTGAACGTAACCCCTAAACTGGGGTTGAACCACATTATATCGTGTGTTGTGGTTTTTGTTGTGTTGTTGTTATGTTCTTTCATGCATTGATAAAGCTATAACTGATAAGTAAGATCACTGCTAAATACTAACTTCACTGAAATTCCCAGTAAAGGGTTAAGCAAGGAACTGTTTGTTTATCTAACTGCGAAGATAAATAAGTAACTATTAAGGCTCTGCATTTTATAATTATTATTGTTAAGAAGCTAAAGGTACAATAATATCCCTCTTCTGCTTGCAGAAACCTGATTCTGCGGCACCCCATAGCTGTTTCGGGTGAGACTGCAGCCTGTTCGCAGGTTGTTGCCGAAAGGGCCAACACTGTGGGTCTTTTGTTGGTGCAAAGTTTATGGTATAAATCCTGGGTCTTCCCTATAGCCCAACAAATTGGTTCCGTTGCCGGTTGAACTCAGTATCTTCTCAAGAAGGGTTTACGTCGTACCTCGAGGGCTATGTTCTGGAGACCCGCTGTGAAGGAAATCGGTGATTGGCTTGATGAGACTTATCTGAAATTCACTGAGCAAGAGAACAAAGATCCGCCTCGTAGTGCAAATGAATTTTTACAAAGAGAGAAGGATGAAATTCCAAGAACGTCAATTTCCTAATTGGACCCCCACAAGAATTAATATACTGAAAAGGGTGAACAATGAGATATCCCACGCTGTTGATTTCTGGACAACGCGAACCCTTGAAGCATTTGTGACGGAGTTCACCATCGACACGAGTACTTCCTTTAGTGAAGCCGAGCGACAGTTTTTCAAAGGACCAAGGGGTAAGTTTTTGAATTCATTTAGTTTGAGAATTAAAATGCTATTAGCTGAAAAAGGTATCTTGCTCATTGAATCAGACTGTTAGATTTAGTATTACTAACCTATGTTTCCAAGTGAAAATACCTTCGATGAGCAAAGTGGTTTGTTGCGAAGTGGAAAAAGGTACAAGAGAGATTTTGGATCCTATTCCCAGGGTTAGCATACTGAGTATTCCCCTGTAATTCCCACAGATTCAGAACCCGAAGAAACCCCTTCTGTTGGAAACCCTCCGGTAACCTTGCAGCGCAGACCTATTATCCTTGAGAACCCGTCGCAATCTGAAAGTACCCCTAGCTCGAGTATTCCTATCACAGGTCAGTCTACCCCAGTAAGTTCCCCCCTGTCTACTTCCAGTCCCCCTCCAACCCCCCCTAGATCCACTATGGCCCACATACATGATGATATTAAGCTCCCTGTTTTCAAAGGAACTGGATCAGAGGATCCAGAACAGTTCTGGTTTTTATGTGAAGTAGTGTGGACTGCTAAGAACATTATGGATTAAGATACAAAAAGAGCGCAACTGGTTACTTCTTTCCGAGACTGTGCTCTAACCTGGTTCATGAAGTTTTCCAGCACTCAGAACCATGTGTTGGCTGATATAAAAGCAGCAATGATAAAGGAATTTAAATATTCAAAGTCAGAGTCGCAGTGTATCACTGAATTGAAAGAGATTCAACAGAGGCACGACGAATCAGTGTGGGACTTTGATCAGAGGTTCAAAGTTCTACTAGACCAAGTCAGTTCCACCATTGGACCTACGCAGCACAAGGAATGGTTCATTGCAGCGTTGATACCACATATCAGAACTCCACTCATGCAACAGAAGGTTGCTAACCAGCAGGAGGCTCTGTAAATCGCGATGAAGCTTGAAACTGCTCCTGTCGAAGATAATTCTGGTATTGCTCAAATCCAAGCGTAGTTGACAGCGATGGCTCTGGAGCTTCGCGATATGAAGAAAGGAAAAACTGGTCATGAAGAGGTTTGGTGTACACAATGTCAGACAGAAGGTCATGCCAAGGAACAGTGTCCTGTGGTAAGAAATTACCTGAATACTGGTGCACCAAACCTGTTTAACCCGCAAGTCCTATATTGTGAGCTCTGCAGAATAGCAAGTCAGCATCGAACTAAAGACTGCTATCTGGTACATAGGTATGGGCAAGTACTTAAGAACCCCTATTGTAAATTCTGTAAGTCTGTAGGACATAATGAAGATGAGTGTCGCAATTATGACCTCATGAGAGAACGCACCTACGACACCTATCGGGTACAAAATGAGGGACAAATCAATGATGGCTATGGTTACCATGATGGTGTATCAGGTAGAGGTTCTTTTGGAGGTCGTGGTCATGGTGGTATGGCCAGAAGAGGAAGAGGCCAGGTTGTGTGTTACAACTGTAACCAGGCCAGGCATCTAGCGAGAGACTATTAGAACCCAACTACGACATGTCGGTATTGTTGAGCAGTAGATCATGTGATCGAGCAGTGCCCGTAGTTGATAGCTAATATTCATGAAAGAAACAGTGCCACTACTCAGAATATTCAGATGATTTCTATCGAGCCAAGACCTACCCCAGCCATTAATGTTGTTACCCAGAGTGGCACCATGACGAAAGTACAAAATAAGGAGAAACATCCTGACGAGGCTTGGGTTTGTAAGGCCCCAACGAAATTCCCATCATTTGATATCGAAAGAGAAAAAGAGACATTCATGGAAGCCAAGAGAGATTTTGCTGCTCCTAGCACATCAGTAGCACCTGCGCAACAACATCAGCAGCAGCCGCAGATGCAAGAAGCCTCGACAGACAAAGTAAGTACACTATCCTCCTTTTTATAGAGTTGTCTAAAGCTCTTAAGAAATCAGAATGCTTTAAGTGAGTTGCAGAAATTTATTGCTTCCTGTGAACCTCAGCAAAGTTCTGGTAAGGTAAAAGTTGTTAATAGAGTCAGGAGAACTGGCAGGGAAATGAGATTGAAAGCTTAGATAGGAGAGTATGATATGATTGATGTTATCTTGGACCTAGGATCAGAGGTAAATGTCTTAACTAAGCAAACCTGGAAACAAATGGGAAAACCTACCCTTGATTGGTCCCCTATACAGTTGAGATTATCCAATCAGCAGAAGATTGTGCCCCTAGGATGATTCCCTAAGGTCCCAATAGATATTGATGGCGTCTGTACAGTAGCATACTTTGAAGTTATTGATATCATTGACGACAGCAACCCCTATCTAGTATTGCTAGGTATTGAGTGGGCATTAGACAATTATGCAGTCATTAACCTAAAGAAGAGACAGATGACTTTCGAAGGGAAAGGACTGAGAGTCATAACCCCATTGGATCCCTCTCAAGGAGAGAGATACAAAGAACCAGTAAGAGATGAAGACTAGGATGTTTTGGATCACATATACAATATCACTGCGTAGGAAGAAGATTATGTTGATCCTACTGCCGAAGGTATCATGGATTGGCAGTGTGACAGCTCCTGCATGACAGATTCAGATGATGGGTTAGAAAACTAGAAGAACAGACTTTATGAGCTGCATGGACATAGATGTTCCAGAATTACCAAGTCTCTCAGATGGCTTGGCTCACAGACAAGAACCTTACCTAGTTTTGATGGTTCGATAGACCCAGAACAGTTTATTGTGCACTTCTCAGAGTAGGTACCAGACTCACAGAAAATGGAGACTCTGGATTCAGTATTCAAAAACACAGCAGCCAGATGGTGGAATGGCCATAAGAAGAACATTCCTAGTTGGAAATCTTTTCAGAAGTTCCTTCACCTGAGATTTATGGATCAGCCCCAGCAGGCGCAAAGCAAGTTTGATGGAAAGACTAGCCCTCAGAAACATTTGGCATAATGCTACAAGGTGTGGAAGCATGTATCTCAGGTAGAATGGGTACATCAGTTTGTGCATACTTTGGAACCAATAGCAAAGAACTGGTATGCAGAGGTTGAGCTTCACCAGGATACTGTAAGTTGGGATTGTCTTGTTGATAGTTTTGTGCTTACCTTTTCTACTAATGAAATTTGTCCAGCTTTAGATGCAGCTATTAGGTTGGTCCATACTAAGGTATTTGATGATCAAGAAGTAGTAAAATACCGGCCTTATTGGAAAACACAAGAAGCTCATGCAGTCGAATATTATAACCTCGCAATTGACGAGGATGATGATCCGCGCAATATTGATATTCCTGAGTCAGAAGGACACTGCAACGTACACGAATTAGCAGTCGAAGCCCTTAAAGTGACTCAGCCCCTAAATATGGGGACAGTCAACAGTGGATCAGAACACCAGCCTAAGTATGATACCAATGGAGATTATTGGGATGAAGACATGGTAAGCGAAGCGACCCAACTTCTCCATGAGTATCGGGAATTATGTCTGATAAAGTTCCTTGAAATAAAAGGAATCATTAAAGCTGTGGATGACATTTTGTCGTGCGTGGAAGCTCGACCCCATGTCATGGATGGTGTTCAGAGGTGTCGAATGTCCTTATTAGGGCGCAGCCAAAGTCACTGCTTGTGCCGAAAAAGGAAAGATGTGTCGAAGATCAAAATACGACCATTGGCAGAAATCAAAATTGGCAACACCGGTACGCTACCCGTATTTACTACCTGTATTAATGAGATCTTGGAAAATCTATCACCATTTGGACAAGATCTCTATCAGATTTGGTGCCATCAATGCACAGTTATGACAAATTTCATGGATAGATTCTATAAGAAGACACCCACACTCGCGATGTTCGCATTTTTCAGTTTCTTGAGTTTTACAATTGCACCTATGTCAGCTGATAGTGAGATTTAGAAGTTAGTGAGAGAATTTGAACAGGAGGGTATGCCACACCTCTTCAGCCACCCACCCACATCTATAACCCATGAAGAGACTCCCCTAGCACCGACCCAGCCAATGCAGATACGCTCTACTAGAAAAAAATTTAAACCTGAAGTTCGTTCGAAGCAAAACGAAGACAGACACCAGCAATCAGGGAAGACACTAGAGGATCCCTAGATCAATCCATCCAGCTCAGTAGAGGTCCCATTTGAAGAATATGGGAACATTACACCGCAGCGTCCACCGTATCTTCCACCAGTTCGACCAGGAGTCCAACTCCCTCGGCGGACAAAGAAGTTCAAATTACGCACCGCTTCGCTGCCACCGGGTGTGCAGCTGGTCGGGACAATGATAGGGAAAATAGACTGGCTCAAGTACGTCAACCATGATACAAATGATCCTGGAAAATTTCCACAGTTCATACCTAGGACATACTTACACTTTGTCCGCTATCAGGAGACTACCGCGACATTATTAGAAGTAAAATAGTGGGCTGCTGGCTTGGACAAAGGTGGTTTGTTGAATATGCTCGATGTGCCCCACTTCGAACGCAGCACACAGGTAACCGTGGTGGTCAAACAATTACTGGCATTGGTACATGATGGGTACCTATGGATAGGAAACCAGAAAATGGATATCAATGGAGAACTCATTCACCAGATTACGAGCCTGCCGAAGGAAGGAACTAACCCTAGCATTGAGTTTTTGGGAAAGCATGAAGATATGAAGCTAGCTCATACCATGAAGGAACGCTTCAGGCTGACGAAAGGGAAGTGAAGGTATCAAACCTCGGCCATTCAGCATCAAAAAATTCACTTCCCCGTTGAACTCTTAGCCTACAAATTGATGAGGAAGTGCAGACCATATGAAGTGCCTGCCCTGATTGTAAGTATTGCTGCGAACTGTGTGGAAGGCTACATTTACAACTGGGCAGCATACATCGCTAAGGAATTTCTTGAAGATGCCCGCGACGCACAGGAAAAAGGTAGACCCTTTCACTATTCATGGATGATCATACTTATTGCCTTGATCGGGTGGAAAGAGCCCACTGAGGCGCAGTTTATTGATGTACCTCCAAGCATGTCAGGTGCAGCGAGGTACGCATCACTCTGGGTGTCGCAGGACAAAGCATCCCAACAGATGACGAACACTGTGTTCTCCTTTTACGCCATGAGTATCTCATATGAGATTGTCAAGACC
Source organism: Pseudotsuga menziesii (assembly GCA_001517045.1). NCBI lineage: Eukaryota > Viridiplantae > Streptophyta > Pinopsida > Pinales > Pinaceae > Pseudotsuga > Pseudotsuga menziesii. The sequence goes on along the minus strand of LPNX010267936.1, from coordinate 149,770 downwards.
CCACAACTCAGTAATGAGCTATTCTCTCAATATGAGGGAGTGGCCAATTTCAGGGCCGACATGCACAATGTCTTTATCCAGGCCTGAGCAGATCAGAAGAAGGCATGATGGAAGTTGCCATATGTGGTGACCAAAGACGACATCCTCGCAGTAATTTAGCAGTGGCTGGCTGAATGGCTGAAGGACGAAGGAACAAAGCCCAACATCCCAATCCCTCTGGTCACCAATGTGGGCACTGGTCCTAGTTAGACGCAGCAACAAAATCCCCCAGAAGACCGCGAAGAGCAAATTGAGTCGCAGCAGAGTGAAACCGACCAGGGTGGAGATGGCGCAGATGAAGGAGATGAAGAGGAGGAGTCGGTCAAAACTATCTTAGACCCTAATCAGCCAGATAAGCGTAAGTCACCAGAGGTCGAAGAAGTGACCAAAATCCAATCCTGAAATAAAATGAAAGCGTCGAAAGACAAGAACATCGACGAAGAGCCTACCCTGACAGGTGAAGATCTTAATCAGGCTCTGTCAAAATCCACAGAAGTTCTCACCAATAAATGGTTAGAATTTGCAGCTACACATCTGCATGCCATCACCGGTGTAGCAAAGCACATTTCAGAGTTGAAGGAATTAGCAGAAAAATCACTGACTGGCGCTTCAGCAAGCAGTGCCCCAGTAAGCGCGCAGCTAGACCTAAGGCAATGGCCGGCCAGAGATAACAAAGGCCAAGTGTCGAGTGCAGCCCTCATATTAATGGATGCAACATCTCGTTCAGAGATGAGTATGAAGGTTGGAATCGATTACACTAAGATGTCCATAATGGAGCTACACCTCTGTCAGTTAGCGATTATGAAGGAAATCCAGGCACAAGACCACTATTCGCAAACACAGTTGGAAAATGCCATAAGTCAGCAGCAGGGCTTCGCAATGCAACTGGAGGCAGCAGAGCAGAGAAAGAGGGATGCAGAATGAAAGCGGATTACACTGGTACGATTCTTGGATGAGGCATGTCGAAGTCTTCCTGACTTTGACTTACAGCTGGTGGAAGAACTAGAACAAATATTAGTCAGGATGAAAGACTACACACAGCAGTATCGCAGTGAAATAGAGAAGCTCAAAGAAGAACATGAGGCTTAGATTTCGGAGCTTCAACTCTGCATCACCCCGGAGAGCCCACCAAAGGTCAGGGAGCAACGCCAAGCAAACATTCAGGCCTCCACAACAAAAATATCGGATACTGTGAGCAGCGCAACGACGCTGCTAGAAGACAGTGTTGAAGCCTGGACCACCCTGCAGGAACATCCAGAAGTTGGACAGCTGCAAGAAACCATCAGGAAGCGATAGACATAGTTGGATACAGTAAAATCCAAAATTAAGACTCTGCCGCCGATGGAGAAAATGCTCAAGGTAAAGCGAAGCAATGAACTCCAGCAGGAAATTGAGTCATGCAGAGCAAAAGCAACAGAAGTGGAAAATTCTATGCAGCCACTTATCAGTGAAGCTTTCGAGTTGAGTACTGCTGTGGACACCCAACTCAAACTTTTGAAGGAATATGATGCATTTGCGCAGAAAAAGACCAGCGAAGCATCAGCCGCAGTATTGCAGGAGTTGGTCGAAAAGGAGCAAGCAGCTGACAAAATCAAGCGTGGTCTCAACAAGCAGTTCACTATCTTTGCTAACAAATTTTGTCTACCAGAAGAGCAGCAGAGTGTCCCGAGACGGGCCACTAGTGAGTCTTAGGGGCCTGTTGGGGCATGCACCTTAATGGTCCCTAATTTTGGTAACTCCATGATTTTTGTGAGAGTTTGTAAGCGGAGTTACAACTCAAAATAGTCTTAGGGGTGTCGGGGTTGAGTCAAAGTCCTCTTTTTGTAATAAACCCATGGTTTAAATCCAGGGTTTAGGGTTCGGGGTGCCCATGGTTTAAGCCCATGGTTTTGTAATAAGTGCAATATAAATAAGCACTCTTGAAAAGAAGTCAGTTTAGGATTTTGATGTAAGATGAATTGATGCAAAGCTAAGGCTTGTTCGTAAGAAGTTTAAGTTCCAATTGTGTGCGTGGACGACCTCTGCAGCTGTGTGCACAGAGGGTTTTTGGTGATTAAGGAAATATGCAGCCATGTGCATAGAGGCCTGCAGCTGTGTGCGTGGCTTTAAGGACTTGAAGGGATCTGCAGCTCAGTGCGCAGATCAGAACTGTGGTTTTTGTAAAGAGTTGAATAAAACATAGTTCTATGGACGTAACCCCTAAACTGGGGGTGAACCACGTTATATCGTGTGTTGTGGTTTTTGTTGTGTTGTTGTTATGTTCTTTCATGCATTGATAAAGCTATAACTGATAAGTAAGATCACTGCTAAATACTAACTTCATTGGAATTCCCAGTAAAGGGTTAAGCAAGGCACAGTTTGTTTATCTAACCATGAAGCTAAATAAGTAACTATTAAGGCTCTATATTTTATAATTATTATTGTTAAGAAGCTAAAGGTACAATAATATCCCTCTTCTGCTTGCAGAAACCTGATTCTGCGGCACCCCATCGCTGTTTCGGGTGAAACTGCAGCCTGTTTGCAGGTTGTTGCCGAAATGGCCAACACTGTGGGTCTTTTGTTGGTGTGAAGTTTATGATATAAATCATGGGTCTGCCCTATAGCCCAACATGTCTGTTTCTAGTTCCAATTCCCCTAGTAGCCACTGTTACAAACTGGTTAAAAGTAGTCTTAGAGATATGTTGGTTTAAGTTCACCTCTTAAAACCAGTGAAATGATAAGTATCCCAGGGAAAAATATGTTTTCAACTTCGTTCCCCGGCAACGACGCCAAAGATGTTTATGCCAGAAATTGTTTCCAGACTACAAGAAAACAAGCCAACATAATCTGAAATATTTCAATAAAACAAAACTAGGTTTTTAGGGTTTTTAAAAGGGTTTTCTGGTTGTGAAGTTTGGTGACAAGACGGAATGCATTCATAACCCAAATAAGAACTAAATCACAAGTAAAGAAAAGCTGAGATGCATAACATAATAACCATGTATCCAACAGAAAATAACATTGAAGTTCATCCACAAATGGCAAGCACTACAAGCATAAAAACTATAAACCAGCAATGAAATTACCAACTGTGTAGCTAAAACAAGCTATAAATGAAGCCAAAGAACAGACTGAAGGGTAAAATGGAGCATATATTTCATAATCAGTTCTTCAAATACACATGAGAGTCATTTACTTAGCTTATCAACAAGTCAAGAGACCTCCTCTAGCCAGCCAAAAGTCGAACCCTTAGTCCTCTTTGTTACCTCCCTTAATACTATCTTTCAAAATTCAGTTAAAGGCTAAACCCTAGCTACTTTTTAGCCTACTCATCGAAATTATTTTATCAAAATAATAATTACAAAAGTAAAATATTCTTCAAAACATAACAAATAACTAATTTTGTTAACAAGCCTCATAGATCTTTAGCTGCCTCTGCTAACAAAGCTATCCCTTCTAAGGCCTGGGCCTTTCTCCTAGCCTGCAGCTGCTCTGCTTCCATCTTTGTCATCTTGTTAGTGAGCTCTTCATTTTGTTTCTATAGATCTTTGATGGTTTGTTTTAACATTGTAAATTGTGACTCTGTATTTCTTTTTCTTTTCAGTGCCTCTTTTGAGACCGCAATTATCTCTTCATAATGGCTATTCACCTCATCTAGATCTTCTCTAAGTCTTCTATTGGCCATAACCAAACCATCATTTGTTTCTTGCATATATTCTACCTGATGTTTATACTGCTTTATAGTTCTCTGTAAATTTTCTTTCTCTGAATCAAAAGCTTTATTTCCTGTTGTACTTTGCAGCTCATTAGGAAACCATGGAATGTTAAGTCTCCTATAGATTTCTTCATCTTCTGGCAGCAACTCTGTAGGAATCTCATGAAATATTAGGTTTTCTTTAGTTTCAGTTTCACCAAGAACATTTTCATCAATTATCAGCTTGTTTTCTGAGTGAGAAACCTCTATCTCATCTTTTTGTTGCTCTTTTAATATTTGACCTCGTATTTCAAAAAATACATCAGACAGTTTGGTCTCAGTGAGGCTAGATTCCTCTTCTGATTTCATTGTTTTTTTCCCTTTGCTGTCACCCTTACCAACATCCATCTTTTCATCAGAAGAGGATTCATCAATCATAGTTACCCCCTTTTTATTTAACTTAGGGTTTAGTAATATCTTCATGTTTATCCTGAGCTTGTTTCTAGGTCTAGTTTTTGGTCTCCACCCAGGAGCAAGTTCTCCCACCATTTTTAAAGTTTTACCCTGATAGATGACAGAGGCAAATTCCATAACTTTAAGCTTCTTTTTCTTTGGTATTGCTATCCTATATTCTTGACTGTGAAACTCTTTTTTAGTGCCAACCATATTTTTATCAATGACAGAATGCTTATCCTCCTCCAACAAGTATGTCTCATCCTCCGAAAAGACTGTAATTGGACTTTGCTTTTGGACTTCAGTGTCTTTCTCATCACCTGAAACTTTCTCTGTGAGTATAGTCTTATCATCAACGAATGTCTCTGCTGGTGCATCATTCTGAACAGGCTGAGTCTCCTTGTTAATAAACTGTAAATCTTTGTTCTTACTGTCATCTAGATGCTACTTGGATTTACAATCTTCTTTTGCAGGTTCTACAACTTATTCCAATTTAACACAATCTTCATTTTCAACCTTTATTTTCTGTCTTAACTTTCTGATCAAGATCTATCCCTTATCAGCTTGCTTTCTAGTGGAATGTCCTTCCTAACTATTCTAAAACCTTGACCAAAAAAGGAAATATTCCCAAGTTTTTCCTTCTCTCTACAGGACACTGTTGATAATAAGTTTGATAAGTCCATGGTGAAAAATGGAATTTCTGGTGTGATCTTGGTGTCCTTTGATTTTGCTAGACATATTCTGTAGGCTCTTTGGCAAGAAGAAAGGCAGGTTCATCTTTGATTCACTACTAAGGTGTTGAAGGAACCTCAAATGGTATTTGAAGATGAAGGCATACCTTCCTTCACATGTCATGTAACTTTGTAAAACCTTGATAGGTTCTACCCATTCAGCTCTGAAGTTATGGATGGGCACTCCCTTGCCCCAATATGGAACAATACCAGGCAATAGATACCTCTGTGCATTAAAAGTAAATGGCACTTTCTTAAACCAAAGCTCTCCTTCATTTTTAACCCCTGTTGCCTCAACCACCAAATATGTGGTCAATTTGAATTTCAAAGTATCAAAAGATACAGTATCTTTGTCATAACATTGAGCAAACTTGTGAGAGACTTTAGCATTGTATCCATCAATTTTCTTAAAAAATATCAACCATCCAGCATTTTCAAATAGCTCAGCACATCCTGGAAATTTATCCATCCAACTGAGATCAGTGAGCTCGACCCTATTGGTTTTCCCACTTCTCTTCATCTTCTGTATGGTTTTCAGCACCTGTTAGTAATCTTACATTCTATTTTTCTTCAAATTTGCACAGTCTTGGCAGTCAATTTTCCTTCAAACTCTCACAGTCTATTTATATTCAACTTTACACAGTCTATCCTATAACCAGTTCAGGAAATGCTTTGTGCCAAGTTTCAATCATTTGGCTTAATCACAGAATCAAAAATCTCCAACAGTGCTGCTCTGAACTTTACTAACTCAAACGATGCCTATTTAGATATTTTGATTAATATCTCATCATTGAAAGTTTGTTGAGTAAGTAAATTCATGTTTTCCTTTAAAAATTTGACATCATAGGGCTTATCAGAAAAAAACCCCAATTTTAACAAGTCATGACAAAGGTCACACGGGATACCTCATTCAAAGCTTAATACAGGTGTTGGAAGTTGATTCCTTGACTGACTAGGTTTCGAATTGAACGTTCCAGGTGTCTTCAAACCTCCAGATTGCTTCTAACTGTCACCGGTGGGAAACCCTAATTCTTCCTTCAACTGTAAAATTCCTATTTTTTCAGTAGTATTTCTCCACCACAGTGTTCACTAGCTTCGTAATCTTTAGTTTGAGAACCTCTTCCCAAAAATTTTACCTCGTTCCACTCTCTGTCTTGATTTTCCATTCATTTGCATCGAATTGCCACGATTTACCTCACACGATGACCAAACACCTGTTTACATGATTATCCTGGCAAGACATGTATCAAACCTGCTAATTGATGTGATTAATCGCATTAGGAACGAAATTCTTGAAAAAATTGGAGCGAAAAAAGACCAATTGGGCACTCACAACTTTCTTGTAGTGTGCTAGTGCATTATTTTTGCTCTTGCGCTACAAGAAAGTTCAAACATATAATTTATGTAATTTGATCACTAATACAGCTTTAAAACTCAGTTAATATGATTAAGCTTTGATCTTAGTGTCATTGATGAAACCATTAATCGAAATACACCCTATAGAACCCTTCAAAAATGAACTCTACGCAAAATTTTCATAAAAGCAAGCTTTAAAAAATATAGGAAAAAACCCAAAATGATGAAAACCTAAAGGCATAAACTCAAGTTTGAACTCTAAGCCAAAATTTCCTAGAAGTAAGAACATTAGCAAATTTCAAAAACACAAACAAAATATAAAACTAAAGAAGACAAATTCATGACTTAATAGTTGGTTCGGCGTTTGGTTTGACTATTGTTCCTGCATCTGGTTCGGCACCTCCAGCAGCCTTGGTTTAGGCTCCACCTATGAACATATTGGCTGCAGGATCGTGACCCTTCATATCAGAGAGAGACATCCCAGGCACTTCAGTACCTCTGGTCAGGGTGTCGAATCCTTGAAACCAGAAGCATAAGGCCACTGAAAAAATATCGGTTGAGGAAGCACCAGAGTCAGCATCACATAGAGATGTGAATTCCACCATTGAAGAGAAGAACCTAATACCACCATATTTTTATCCAAGGAGATCCGATGCACAGCAGGTGAATCTTCCAGCTAAAGCATGCTCTTTTTAGTCTCGCCGCAAATCTCTACTGATGTACCACTTCTCATGAACATAATCCCGAAGTTGGCCAAGTTTCAGTTTGAGGATTTTGATACCCGCTAGCAGGCATGACTAGAAAGGGAAAACTACATGGTCACGACTCCTATCATGTCTCCTAAGCCCCAGCTCGTAGTACCAATGGAGTGGGCTCAAGGTGTTGTTGATGCAGGCCAACTCAACTTGCTGCTCATGATGCACTTTGGGAGAAGCATGCAGGTAACTATATATGTGCCATAGCTTCTTGTTTTCTTTCATGGAGGATACTTGTGGCTCGACCAACCATATCTAGTGGACATCAATCTCATTTCACAAATAATGGGTCTCCCAAGGATAGGAGACGACCCTGCACCGTATTTGTGACCAAATAGGGATACCACAAAGATGAAGCAGAAATGTGACCTGCAACCCATAGGTAGAGGGTTTCTCATTAGCTCAATCACTAGTAACATGGTGCAGTTTGTCGCAAAAATATTATCTTGCAAGATGTTGCACAAAATGCGGTCTATGGAGTGTACCGCCAGGATCATTGAACTAGTAGAGAAATGTGTTGCGAGAGTGAAGTTCAATTGGTCATAGTTTTTGTTGATTGGGCTGATAGAGGATGTGGAGCAAGTGCAGGTGGATGGTAAGGATAAATTCCATTACTCATGGATTCTCATTTTGATCTCTTTTATTCTTTGGTTAGACCCACCATATTACCAGCTGGAGGACATCCCCATGCTTTTTCATGGTGCAAAGTACTAGAACCTATAGGAGAACAAGGAGGATAAGATCCGGGAAAAATACAATAAGATAGAATTATTTCAGCATGTGGAGGCATTACAAGAATTTATGTGACACCAACACCGAATAAAATTTGTGACCATACAAAGATATGCATCATTCATAAACTTCCAGTCTGGTGTCCACAATCTTATCTTGGAGCCGCAGTAGTATCCAGACAAGTAGGAACACCCGACGAGATTTATGATTGAGAATGTGGATGTGGATGAAATCATATAGGACTAGCTGGACGAGTGGCGTGGCCCAGTCGAGGAGCAAATGGACCAAGAATAAAACCCACTCAGTGACCAAGGTAATGGCCAAGATGATGGCCAAGGCGAGGACCAAGAAAACAGTCAAGATAATGATGGCGGCGATGTGCAAGATGAAAAGTTGTCAAATGAAGATAGCGATGAAGGTAACGATAGAGGTGATGGTGGCTCTGATCGTGGTGATTTATAAGGAACACTTACTACTACGGGTGTGCGGACCCAGTGGGAAGAGTAGGAACAAGGGCGCACACACCCGCGCAAGAAGCGAAAAGGTGACAAAATTTCCAATACTGTCACCTTCGATAAAGAAGACATTGGCCTACTTGTAGAAGTTGTCACTGAAGTATCTAGGAGTAGCCTTGAGGGCCTAATAACACAATAGGTGCACGTGGCCAGCAAATGCATCGAGCACCTCAACAAGCTCACAAAGGCCATCAATGAAGTGAAAACCACTGTCGATGTTGAGACATATGGTGTTGATCTAAGGGATACATTAGCTGCGCCATTATTACTACCGCCCCTCAAGCTCGAGTTACAGGTGAAAGAACTGGAGTCAGGAATGCCGAAATATGATGATGTTATCCAGGCCATAGGGACATTGTGGCTAGACTTCTCAAAGTTAGCATTATATGAAGTATACTCCATTTAGTATGCGACCGCGACTGAACTTCGCATTGGAGAAAATGTGTTGGCTCATCAAGCCACAAAGAAGACAAGGAAGAAAAAAGAGTGTAAGGTCCTCATTAAGGAAAAGGACCAGGAGATCGAGGCATGAGAATAGATCCAACTTACACTAGTAGAAGCCATCAAAAGTGTAGTCATAGAGTTCCCACTAGAAGAAGGCCAGGAAGATGAGGATTCAATTGTAAATGTTGGTCGGTTGTCATGGATTGCAGTGGAACTCAGGAAACATGTTGAGGAACTAAAAGCACAACAGATACCAAGCACACCTCCTGAGGTGCTTGAGGAATGTAGGAATCCTGCATCCAAGGCTGTGGGGAGGATAAGGCAAGGAGAACAGCTCTACACTGAGGAAGTTGAAGCAGTCTCCATGACAATGGGATTGCTTCTCAAGTATGAAGTAGCGAAAAAAGATCAAGGAAGATGCGCGGCCGAGCTGAAAATTGTAACAGTCAAAGCATACATGAAGAAGTTGTTGCTTAAGCAGAAGGTTGCAAAAGTATTCGAGCTCAAGTAGCTACAATAGGAGGTAAAGACTCTGCGTGACAAGGAGTAGAGTAGGAATGACGAAGTGACAGCACACCAGTCATAGGTAGAACAAGTTACAGGTATTATTCATCATGTACAACAGAAGCTCCAACATATCAGTTCTAATAGTGTGGAACAGTTGGAAAAGCAAGCTAAAGGGGTCAATGTGAACATTGCCTCGGTACAACAAATTTTGCAGGGATTTCAAGACAAGGTTGGTCATGTCGCACAACCTGTGCCAGAGACTTAAAAATTTCCTAGCGGTTTCAATTTTTCTTAGTGACTCAGGACAAGCCACATGTGAGTGTTGGGGGTCTGTTGGGCCAAGAAAAGTCCACAAGGAAGAATCCAACGCACAAGAAAGGTAGAATATGTGCGCAATGGAGAAAGGCAAGTAAAGGAAGAAGCATAAGTGCATAGCAGAGAAAGCTGTGATGAGGATCATTGCGACGAGGAAAGGTATATCCGAGTTGGTGGAAGAGGCAAGTAGAAGAGTTAAGGTTGAACAGGTGCAAGTTAAGGAAGAATGCAAAAGGAAAAATCGACGGAATACTAAAGGATAATTTTGTGGCTAGTTATGACTTGTACAAACAAGTTGAAATACATTTTCACGGCTAGTTATGGCCATGGTTAATGTAATGTAGGACTTTTTCTGCTAGGTATGGGCCAACATTGATGTAATAGAAAATATTTTGTAGCTACATGAGTCTGTAATAACTGATTTGTACTCATTCAGCCCTGCGTGGTCTTGTAAACACTATAAATAGGAGGAACCCTCTTTGTATAAGAGTTAGCTTGAAGGGTTAGCTTCAAGAAATAGTTTTCAACTTAGCTTCATTAACAGTTGGTAAGAATATAAGTATTATAGAAAATTAGAGAGGAGTCTAATAGTAGAGGGTTGTTGAGCTGCGGATCTGTAACTGAGTGCGTAGACCATTTGTAGGAGTTGATCTATAGCTGAGTGCATAGATGGTAGAGTAGAAGAGTCGATCCAGGATGTGTGCGGATTAGTAGGATTAGATAGAATAATAAACTAGAGAGCATGAGAGAAAGAAGAGTTGAGATAAAAGACATATTTTAAGAACAGTCTGCAAGTCGCGGACTGCAATGTGCTTCCTATATTTCTCATGCTAGATGAAGAGCACCTTGGTGGTTTTTCCCATATGGGTCGGGTTTCCACATTAATTCCTGTGTTGACGAATGTTGAGTGGTGAATGTGAATGGTTCAATGTTTAACTGTCAATGTTGAATGTTTGATTATCTTCCATTATTTATAGTTATTGTGTGAATGAATGTCGCAATATTGATGAATGCAATAAATGAATGAATGGCTCAAGCATTGTCGAGCACTACGTATTACTCCTATTAAAATACTGTTAAGTTATAATATGGCTACACTGTTTTCGTTTACGTTCAAGGAATCATCTGTGTTGCATAGTTGCACCAGTTGTTAAGTTCACAAGGATAAAGTAGTGTCGCACCATTGTGCCGTTGTCGAGTAGTGAAAGACTCCATCCTTCCATCTCTGTCGAGTGCCTTGGTTGTGTGCCAAGATATTGTACTCCCTCTCCAACTGTGGAAACATGGTTCTGAAAGTTACACATTAAGATATCTCGGGTGAGACTGCGCCTGCCTCATGGGTGTTTCCGACTGAGCTTGCTCTGTAGGACCGATGTCTTTGGGTGTTTTGTTGGTTTTGTGTTTTTGTCGAACTTGGGTCACGTAACTAAGGAAAATAAATCCAACATTTTGGAACTCACACCACTTCCCAATGTCCTTTTTCTTTCTGTTTCCATTCCTCACTAGTGGATGGGATTAATTGTCCTTTCCCTATCCCATGTTCTGCGAGCCATATTTTCCATTACCTTAATTCTACGGTGGATTCACAGGTCCAAATTCTCGCTTTTTCTTTTGCTAAAAATTTTGCTCGATTTTGACAGCATATTGATAGGTGGATCCCAGTGAAGAGGTTTCTAGGAATTCCATCTTTGTTTTTATGTACCGATGTAGTCCACTGTGATATTTCAATACCAGCTGTCTCTCGTAGTCATTGATAACTATATTTGCGTGCAATGTATGAAAGTTGTTGGTGTACTCTGACACCGTTTGGTCCCTCTCTTAACACAAAATGGTCATTTTGTGTACTGGTCATCATAGTTTCCCACAAGGTAATATTGTTCCTTAACGACATTGTGAGAAATTTGAACCAGAAATTAAGTAATTCAAAACATAGGAGAATCTAGGAGCATTAGTGAGGTTCACAAATCAAATTTGGGTGCAAGATTGAGCAAAAACCATCAAATTACAGATAAATTACACACAATGATAGCTGGAAACAAGATAATTTTGGACTGTATAACTATGAAATTGTTATTAATAGGTTTATAAATACATCATAAGAGTTTCTAATGGATTTTAAATCTAATTGTGAGCAAATAACCCAAAATATCCAAATTGGCATCAAACCCCCCTAGGTGGGCCAATCTCGTCCCAAATATTTCCAAATGGCCACGAATTGTCAAAGTGACATGGATGATGTGTTGTGAGTCAATGATTACACCTTGGATAGTGTGGGTGTGGAAAAATGGATGGTTTAGAGTCTCAATGCAACATTAATTGCACCAAATCAAACCAAATTTGGGCAAAATCCCGCTCTAGCGCTCCAAGTCAACTTGCCTGTCCACATTCAATGAATGGGAGAGCACCATCAATGATGGCTATGCATATGTGGCTATTTGACTAGGCTGTAGTACCCATGTGGGTCATAGAACCTCAACTTGACCTGGCATATGTACACCTAAGCACCCCTAGTTCACGTCATAGTGTATTAAAGCTTAAAAAGAAATAAAATTGACTAATTAGTGTAACTAAGATACTAATGATGGATTACTATTCTAACACCCTCCCTTAATCCAAAAACTAAGTATGCTCATAAAATGATGAAGGCCTTGGAAACAATGGCTCAAGTCACCTCAAGTACATAATTAGACATTACAAATTTGATTTGTCCATGTAAACCGAGGAAAGAAGGAAAACCTCGTGGGAAAAATATTCCCTAAAGAATGGAAATGGGGATGGAACTGTAATAATATAACAGAAAATTACCATCCCTCACTCACTCCAAGCAAATATCGCAGGTAAGTGAAGGTCTTCTCGGTGAAAGCCTTGGTAAAAATGTCAGCAGTTTGCTCAGTGGATGGGCAATACTGCAGTGAGATCACCTTGTCATGCACTAAGCCCCAAATGTAATGCATGTGTATCTCTATGTACTTTGTCCTCTACCTCTGTAGTGGATCAGTATATACCTTTATTGCACTCTGATTATCCAGCCAAATGTTGGTTGGAGAATCAATTGTGACACCAAACTCCCAAAGAATTCCCTGTAACCAAACACACTATGTTGCAGCATTGATTGCTGCCCTGTATTCGGCCTCTACTGATGAAAGTGAGATGGTGTGTTGTTTCTTAATTGACCATCAAGTGGGACCTTCAGAAAACATGAATACAAAACCTGATGTTGACTTTATGTCAATTGGATCACCAGCCCAATCTGAATCAGAAAATCCAACTAGTTGAAGTGAGGAACTAGTTGTGTAGTGCACCTCGAATTTCTTAGTTCCCTGGACATACTGAAGAATTATTTTTGTATACCTCCAATGGATCTCATGTGGCTGGTGCATATGTCTTGCTACAGCACTCACAACATAATACAAATCAGGTCTTGTATGAGTGAGGTAGAGCAAGTTGCCCACTAGTTGCTTGTAGAGTGTGATATCCACCATTGGGGAATTTCCAAATTCATACATTTTAATACCAGAAAGAAAGGAATACTTGGATTCCTTACACTCAGACATATTAAAATTATTCAACAGGTTTGAAGCATACTGTGTCTGACTTAGCATGATTCTTTTACCATTTTGCTCAATTTCTAAGCCCAAAAATTGCCTTAGCAATCCTAGGTCTGTCATAGCAAATTCACTGTGCAAAGAGTTCTTAATTTGGACAATTGAATTGGTGCAGATACCTGTAATAAGAATATCATCAACATAAATAAAAATGAATTGCAAATTAACATCATTTTTCTGCAAATACACATTAGGGTCTTATTTGCATCTTGTGAAGCCAATTGAAAGCAAGAAAGCATCCATTTTTGCATACCAAGCCCTGGGGGCTTGCTTGAGTCCATCTAGTAATTTTTTCAGCCTACATACCAATGAAGGATCCTCTTGGAAACCTTCAGGGTGATTCATATATATCTACTCATGTATATCACCATGCAAGAATCCACTCTTTACATCCATGTGGTGAACTTCCCAACACTTACTAGCTGCTAGTGCAAGAACTAGTCTAATTGAGTCCATCTTTGCAACCGGTGCAAAGGTCTCTGTGTAATAAACTCCATGGAATTTGGAATAGCCATTAGCCACTAATCTAGCCTTATTTTTTATATCAGAACCATCAGCAGCAATTTTGGTCCAAAAGACCCATTTACGTTGAACAACTTTCCTCTTGGGAGGAAGGGGAACCAATTCCCATGTATTGTTCTCTTGGAGGGACTAAATCTCATCTTCCATTCCTGACTTCCATATTGGGTCTGTACAAGCTTGCCAATATGTCTGAGTATCAGAACTTATCAGCATTTAATAGTGCTCAGCAATAGCACTATCACTTGTAAAAGAATCCTTACTAGTTTGTGATCTAGTTTTCCTAGGCTCTTGGGGATTTCCTGCCAATTCCCCAGCTGCTTGCACAATTTTTTCAGCCCATTTGGGCCTAGATGGTGAGTCATATACAGAAATATCATCTTCAGAAACATTTCTATCATAATTATCAGAAAAAACAGAGCATGTTTCATCACTTACATCTTCGAATGGTTGAGGAGAGGAGCAATCCCCCGGTGCAAGTTCGAAATCAGGAATTGGCTCTTCTTCGAATTTGACACTTCTTTCAACAAAGCTTTTGCCAGTGGATGTGTCAAAGAGCTTGTACCTTTTGGTGTCCTCACCATATCCAACCATGATACACTCCTTTCTTTATGTTTTCAAGGATTTCCTTTTCTCTAAAGGGATTATTGCCCATGCTTTTGTCCCGAATATCCTGAAATTTGAGACATCTGGTTTTTCACCAAACCATGCCTCGTAGGGTGTCATTCCTTTCACTGATTTGTGGAAATCTCTGTTTTGAATGTGAGCGGGACAGCTGGTGGCTTCAGCCCACATATTTGGATTAAGTTCCCTCACTTCTATCATGCAAGTTTCCATCTCTTTGAGATATCTATTCTTCCTCTCTGCCACACCATTTTGTTGTTGTGTGTAGGGAGTTGAGTGTTGCATTTGGATGCCACACTCCTCACAAAGTTGCTGTAGATTCTTATTCACATATTCCTTTCCATTATCAGTCCTAAGGACTTTTATCTTATTCCCACTCTGATTCTCTACTAGTTATTTCCAAACCTTGAGTTGCTCAAACACCTCAGATTTCAATTTCAGAAAATACACCCAGCAAAATCGAGAGTAGTCATCAATGAATGTAAGCACATACCTAGATCCACCATATGAGGGAGTGGGTAGTGGACCAATCAAATCATAATGCACCAAACCAAGTTGTTGTGTTACTCTCCTTTCCTTCCCCTTCTCATAGCTCTGCTCAGGATGCTTCCCAATCACACATCCAATACATGCTCTAGTAAATGGCTGAATTTGTGGAAGACCTTCCACCATTCCCTCTTTGTGCAATGTTTGGAGATATCTGTAATTCATGTGACCAAACCTCTCATGTTATAGTTTGGAAACCTCATTGGCATGTGAGTGAAGTTCTTGATCACTAGAAGTAGGGAGGAAATTAGAGAATTTGTACATTCTCTCATGATGATCAGCATACACAACTGAAACAACTTGGTCTATTGAGATTTAAAAAATCTCTACAGAGTCAAGAGTAAAGATTACTCTCTTTGGCTCTCCTATATGGGTCATCTAGTATACTGACAGAAAATTTGCTGCAAGGTATGGTACATACAGTACATCACTAAAGAACCCATGGTCTAAATAAATTCTCCCAATCCCTCTGGTCTGGAGTTGAGAATCATCTCCCATTCAAAAACCATCAAATTACAGATAAATTACACACAATGATAGCTAGAAACAAGATAATTTTTTGTTGTCTAAGAATGAAATTTTTATTAACAGGTTTATAAATACATCATAATAGTTTTGAATGGATTTGGAATCCAATTGTGAGCAAATAACCCAAAATTGCCAAATTGGCATCAAACCCCCCTAGGTGGGCCAATTTCGTCCCAATCTCTCCAAATGGACATGAATTGCTGAATTGAAGTGGATGATGTGTTTTGGGTCAATTATTACACCTTATATAGTGTGTCTATGGAAAAATGGATGGTTTAGAGTCTCAATAATACATTAATTGCACCAAATCAAGCCAAATTTTGTGCAAAATCCCACTCTAGTGCTCCAAGTCAACTTTCTTGTCCACATTCAATGAATGGGAGTGCACTAGAAATGATGGCTGTGCATATGTGGCTGGTTGACTAGGATGGAGTACCCATGTGGGTCATAGAACCTCAACTTGACATGGCATATGTCCAACTAAGCACCCCTAGTCCACCTCATAGTGTATTAAAGCTTAAAAAGCAATAAAATTGACTAATTAGTGTAACTAAGGTACTAATGATGGATTAATATTCTAACAAACATCTATAAAAAAGGACCAGGTGGGATTGGCCTCAAACATCTGTAGTAGCTGCAACCTTTTTCCCAATTTTTTTTAAATTTTGGACCCTCTTTTTGATTTGATTAAATTATATCTAGCCAAGGATTGTTCGGTTTCCTTAAATATGTCCTAGAAGTCCAGATTTCTCTGCTTAAAAAATGATCTTTTGAAGTCAGAATATTAGTTGACTATCCTTCTGATATCGGAAGCATAGTCAACTGTTTTTCCGTCGTTTAGGGAGTTGAATGATCTAGTACTGCTGTTTTCCCAGCCGATACAGGGAAAACTGTAGAGTCTATTATTTTATTTTTATATCTTAACATTTTGATTTTATGACGACCTTTTATCACTGTCAGGATTCATTTGATGAATAAACTGGAGCATTAGTCTTTTATGTTGCCGACATTACGGGAGTTAGTTGATGAACGTCCCGGGGGATAGTTTTGTTTCTCGTCGATACGTCGGAACCACGGATGCTTTTATCTTCCTTTTTTTATTTTTCAAACCTATTGTTTTGACTGTCAGTGACTTTGTTATTTTATCACGATCGGAATGGTCTACGATATTGAATCGGAATACTTGTCCTCTATGCCACCGAAGTTTCAGAGGGCAAATGATGAATGTCCTGCAGGATAGTCTTCCCTCTCGTCGATACCGAAGAAATTAGGTAATCCAAGTTCTGATACCTTTTAAAAAGAGTAAAGTCGCAATGATACTTTTTATATCACTGACACTGTGGAGAATGTTGTGGTTTGAAGTTCCGAGAGTTAGAGGTTAAGGGTTCCGATGTCAACGGACTTAAAAAATTGTCGCAGATCCGTAGTTGGTTTTGAGCCCGCTGTTGTGGCTGTCACTCAAACTGTATTTTGGATGGTTAGAGGGGTTAGTTTCTGATAGGTATTTTTCCCACCAATGTTTTTCACCAAGGATTATATAAACAAGAGGGAGCATTATTTTATTTTTATCCGTATTTGTAACGTGCCGCTTGCTCCAGTATTTGACATTTGAGCCGATTCACACGCCCAGCTATCCGAACTCAATTCGATAGAGTTTCTATCGTGGATATTTCACCAATCCATTGAATACACTGTGGTTTGAGAGGTAGGTGAACTGTGGCCTTGTCTTTTGGGTTTTTATTGGTCGACTTGGAACCATGGTTTTTCCCTGGTTAGGTGGTCTGTGAGTAGGGTTTGTCTGCTTAGAAAGTGTTTGTCTTCATGGTATGCATGATTTTTATTTTAGGGTGAAGAATTAACTGTTACACTTTGCTTGAGCGAGGTTTTTGAGGCTCCATGTTTTGGTCGAGTTAGGGTTTTCTACAATGAAGAGCACAGTATAGGGTCTAGGGTTTTGAAGTTTGTTGTTGAAGACTAGCGGCAACAATAGCGTGATTCATACTTTTATGGAATATCAGATTAGTCCGAATGCGGCCCGGGTTAAGATAGAGAATTGTTTTCTCTCAGGGTTGTGAAGTTTGTTACAGACAGTGGAATTAAGCAGTTTTTAAGAAACAACTTGCAGAATTTTCTTTTTGCCTTATCATTTTTTCTTTTTCATGCATTGAATACTGTGTGTAGTTCATTTTTCAGAATGCATATGGAAGAGGTAAATAAATTGATATTATTTTCTGTTTATTACCCTTGTTAAAACCTTAATGGGTCTAAGAACATGCTATGTTTGTGAAAGGGTGATTGTTGTAAAGAAAATATGTCCAAAAGACAAAAGAAAAAGGCTCCTATTGTTGAAAGAGAATCTGAGGTTGAGATCATCACCAAGGTTGAATATATATATGAAGATACCAAAGCTACCACCGAGGTCAAACCGAACTATAAATGGGGAGAGATATACATGATGATTACCAATCAGAACATACCTGATGCAGGATTCGAAGAGCTAACCATTTATGCAAACATTGAGAAATCGGCTCTCATGAAAGTAGCCACAAGACCTAAGTTGTTCCCGTGTTCAAAGGTGATAAGCTGGATTCTGCCTAGGGAAAATGTAACTACGATGATTCTTGAAAATACTACTAAGCAAGGCTATGCTACATATAGCCCTGCATATGTCTCTATGGCATATCATTTGCCTTCTGCACAGATTTATTTGACAGAGAGCTGGCTGAAAGAGACAGCTATGGATCTGGTAAAAACAGTTAAGAGAATGATGATACCAGGGAAAAACTTTCAAACCAGGCCTTCAAGAGAGTATGATAACTCTACTCTTTGGACTCCCTATAGATTCATTGCACTAATGCTGAATAGGATTTTTGGTAGAGCTCACGAAAAAAGATTCATGATAGGATGGATACCAATTATCTTCTATGTGGCTACTCAAGGGACCATTTTCAATTGGTCAAACATAGTGTCAAAAAGCCTCTCGCCATGCATATCCTCAACCTTGGGAGGGGTGTCACAGAAGAAATCAGAGTTCTACATGAGATCCATCCTTATTGATTGTATACTATGTACTCATTCTTTTCCATCCTTGAGATGTAACTAGGATAGGGACAGGAGCCCAGTGTATACAGCATATAGGTTGTTTTTGGCCCATAAATATTATAGCTATTATAGAGAAATCTAGGAACACTTCATCATGCCTTTGTATACCCTAATTTTCCTAGCTGAATGCAACTACATGTCCGAAGAAGCATTCAAGGTCATCGAGGAATACAGAGACTATTATTTGACTGAGGAAGGTATGTATATAAGAATGTATGGGGGTTCCAGAGCACCTTCTTGTTAGAATTATCAACCCATAGTTAGCTACCTTAGACATTAATTAATCCATTTTTGTCTTATTTGCCTAGTTTCCATATTCCACCTTATGCAAGTTGTCCTCCACATGTCCAAAGTGGTCAAACTTACTAAAACTAAGTCATGGAGCACTTGGGAAACCTCTTGGAATCAATTCTACTTTATTCCTAGCCTTCCTAGCACATGTCTTCTTTTTCTGCTTTATTGCCTGCTTTTGCTGAGTTTTAAGGAAATTGGGAAAGTTTGACTAGGTGAAGTTAACTTGTTTTCTATCCTCATCATCTGCCACTCATTTGTCCTAATAAAATCATGTATGATTTGTCCTTCCATCACCTATTAACTTTCCTAATTGATTTTTCCAATTTGTGAGATCCTAGACAGATATGGAAGTTGCTTTATGCACATATGGGGGATTTTCTTAGATTTAGTAAGCCTGCTTTTGACCAATTCGAATGGCATCCCAATGCATTCAAATCTCTCATGTAATTATTTATTGTGGAAGCCTATGACTTCACAGGGTTGGCTATTTTACACTTATTCAATACAGATTAGTGTTCTGCTCCATATTCAGTCTCCTTTGTGTGTAATTTTCATGTGTAATTGGTAATTTTTGTGAGTGTAATTGTTCTAACACCTGGGTTCAATTTCCACATGGTATCAGAGCCTTTGTAGATCAATTTCTATCCTTCCAATTTGTTATTGTAGGTTCGACATCATTGACTGGGAGCATTCTGCTGACTGAAGGGACAATTTCTGAGCTATGGATCAATCTTAGAAGATCATCTTGACTCCATTTAACTTGTTTGAATGGAAAGCAGAGATGGAGATACTTTTAAGAGATAAAGGCCTCTACAGAGTGACTATGGAAATAGAAGCAGAGCCCAATGCAGCTGCAGAGAAAATTAAATGGCACAACAGGAGGGATGAGGCCTATGGTCTCCTGTGTCTGAGCATATCCAAAGACCTCCTTTTCCATCTTGATGGATTAACATCACCAAATGAAGTATGGGAGAAGCTTGTTGAGCTTTTTGGTAATACAGATGAGATGAGGGGACATCAAATTGAAAATTAATTGATCTCCTTGAGTCCCAACAGCTTCAAATCCCTGCAACTCTACTTTTCCAAGTTCAAATCCCTTGTTTTGCAGCTAAAACGGTGTGGAATTGAAAAGGAGGAGCAACTGGTTTTGGCCATACTCTCAAAGCTTGGCCCTGACTATCAGTGTTTGTATTGACCTTCCATGCCACAAATTTGATAGCTTGAGCCTGGAAAATGCCTAGCCTTGCATATTTCATGGAATCTCTTACACAAGAACAAGATAAATTGGTGATGATGGGCACCATCAAACCTTCCAAAGACCAAGCTCTGGTTGCTGGAGATTTGAGGTTGGATTCAAAATACAAGAAGAAATCTAAGAATCCACCTGAGTAAAAGAGAGACAAGAACAAGTCTCCAGAGGAACCCCAAGGTTCCAAGAATAACTTCCAGAAGAAGAAGAACAAAGGAGAAATGAGAAAGTGTGCATACTGCAGTAAGGGAAATCATTCTGAAAGCTCCTGCATGAAGAAGCAAATTGACATGCTGAACCAACTCCTGGAGAATAATGGCATCTCCCTTCCTGATAGCTCTAAGAAGAGGGAAGGAGGATCAAATTTAGAAGACAAAGAGAGATTCCATGCATTGGTTGCTGGCACATCAAGCTCACCTAGTTTCATCATTGACTCTGGAGCTTCAAGACATATGGTTTCGACCAAAGAGGCATTCACCTCACTTGACATGTCGAAAGGTCCACCAATAGTATTGGGAGATGACTCTCTCACTGAAAGTTTGGGCAAAGGGAGGATTGATCTTGACCATGGTAAGTTCAGCAATGTATTGTATGTTCTAGGTCTTGCCTCTAAACTCTTATCAGTGTATCAGATGACCCACATAGGGTCTCCAAAGAAGGTAATATTCTCCCCTGATGAAGTTGAGATCAAAGAGATCTCAAGTGGTAAATTCATTTCAAAAGGAGTTGCAAATCACACTTCAAAGGTATACACGTTCTCACACTTCCTGCCCTACTCAAATCCCTCTTCTCTTCTGATTCATGCTAATGAGGCAAGCAAGCTTTGGCATTAAATATTTGGCCATATTAACTATAAGTATCTTCCTGATCTTAGTGAAAACTAAATGGTCATAGGGTTACCCAAGATTAAGTTTTCCAAAGGAGTCTGTCAAGGTTGCATCTTAGGAAAACACCCAAAGCATAAATTTGAGAAAGTTAGTCATGAGAGAACCTCTGCACCACTTGAGTTGATCCATAGTGATGTTGTTGTCCCATTTCATCATATGTCAATGAGTCAGGCCAAATATGCATTGACATTCATAGATGACTTTTCCAGGTATTGTTGGGTTTACTTCCTGAAACACAAGTCTAAAGTTTTTCGCCTCTTCAAGGTCTTTAAGGATTTGGTTGAAAACCAGTCTAGGAGGAAACTCAAGGTCTGCAGATCTGAAAATGGTGGTGAGTATGTAAAATCTGATTTCATTCAATATTTTGCATATGTAGGTATTCATATGTAGCATTCTATCCCTTACACACCATAGCAAAATAGTGTTGCTGAGAGGAAGAACAGATCATTGAAAGAAATGGCAACCTGCATGATGGAGGCTAAGAATTTGCCACCAAAGTTTTGGGCCGAAGCTATAAACTATGAAAACTATATTCAGAATACACTTACTCATAAAAAAATTGATGGTATGACTCCTTTTGAATCATGGAGTGGGAACAAGCCAGATGTGACCCATTTTAGGATTTTTGGCTCAAGGGCTTGGGCTAGAATTCCAACATAAAAGAGGAAGGCTTTGCAGCCCCAAAGACAAGAGTGTATATTTGTTGGGTACTTTGAAGATTAAAAATGGTACAAGATGATCAATTTGAGCACAAACAAAGCCTTCATTGAAAGGATTGTTCACTTCCAAGAAGAGCCTTTAGCAGCAGTGGAAGTTGGAGAATCCTCTTCACCACCAGAACCATTGAATGTAAGTGAAGAGATAGTTGAGTTTGTTGATTCTGATATGTCTGATAATGATGATTTAATTTCATATCCTAACAATCCAACATGGCAAACAGACATGAAAGAAGAGTTCAGCTCACTCCAGAAGAACAACACTTGGGAGCTAGTTGATCTTCCCCCAAGGAGGAAACTAGTTCAATGTAAGTGGGTTTACAAAACCAAGTTTGCTGCTGATGGTTCACCTTTGAAATATAATGAAATATTGGTATAAAATGGATACTCATAGGTACATGGCATAGACTACAATGAGACCTTTGCACCAGTGGAAAAGATGGACTCCATCAGGCTAGCCTTAGCCATTGCAGCTTCGAAGCAATGGGAGGTACATCACATGGATGTGAAGTGTGATTTCATGAATGGAGATCTTAACAAATATATTTACATGCATCAGCCTCAAGGATTTTCTACTAATCCATCTCTTGTGTGCAGGATAAAGAAATCATTGTATGGGCTTAAGCAAGCCCCTAGGGCTTGGTATGCCAAGATTTGATGGCTTTCTGCTATCATTGAATTTTGTTCGATGCAAGTCAGATCATAATTTTTATTTGAATCTGATTCATGGTTATTTGATGATTATTTTCTTGTATGTAGATGACCTTCTCATTACGGGAATCTCAAAGGATGAAATTGCCTCCTTGAAGGATGCAATGAACCATGCATTTTCTATGACTGATTTGGGGTTATTGAGCCAATTCTTAGGTCTCGAGATTGCTCAAACCAAAAATGGAATAAAAGTACATCAGTCCAAGTATGATTTGGATTTTCTGAACAAGTTCAACATGAAATATTGCAAGCCAAGCAAGACTCCCTTCCTTTCAGGAGTTAAGCTTGAAGAAGCAGATTCTTCACCTATGGTAAATAATACACTATATAAGCAACTGATTGGGTGTTTTCTATACCTTACACATACTCGAATTGATATTTATTTTTCATTAAATGTGGCTTCAAGATACATGGATCAGCCTCATGAGATCCATTGGAGAGCATCCAAAAGGATCCTTAACTTTGTTCAGGGAACAAGGACTCATGGGATCTTCTACAAAGCTAAATCTGATCTTGATTTGATTGGGTTTACTGACAGTGATTGGGCAGGTGACAACACAGATAGAAATTCAACATCAAGATATGTGTTCATGCTTGCTGAGGGACCAATCATCTGTTCAAGCAAGAAACAGAGTGCCATTGCACTCTCATCTACAGAAGCAGAGTACATAGGAGTTGTAAATGCAGCAACTCAATGTTTATGGTTGCAAGGGTTACTTGGTGAGTGTGGATTCGAATTAGAATACTAAACAACTATATATTGTGATAATTAGACTACCATTTGAATCTACAATGATCCAGTTCAAAGACAGAGAACCAAACACATTGAGATCCATATGCACTACATCAGACAGCTTGTGCATGATGGCACCATTCACCTACTTTTCTGTTCATCTTCAGAACAAGTAGCGGATATCTTCACCAAAGTTTTTTGTGAGAATACATTCAGCAATCTCATATCACTGCTGGGGATTGTTGATCATGCTGTGAAGCATGATTGATGACAAGATTTTCAAATTTTGTTTTCTTGTCCATGTTTAAGGGAGGATTTTTCCCACTGGGTTTTTTCGTCTTTCCTTCGTTAAATGGACATGCAGTATGTAAAGGGTGACTAAGCCTTGTTGCTAGGCCCTATAATTTTCTAATATTTTACTCATAAGTCAGGCTTAAGGGGGGGCGTTAGAATAATCAACCCATAGCTAGCTACCTTAGACATTAATTAATCCATTTTTATCTTATTTGCCTAGTTTCCATATTCCACCTTATGCAAGTTGTCCTCCACATGTCCAAAGTGGTCAAACTTTTTAAAACTGAGTCATGGAGTGCTTGGGAAACCTCTTGGAATCATTTTTTATTTATTCCTAGCCTTCCTAGTGCATGTCTTCTTTTTCTGCTTTATTGCCTGCTTTTGCTAAGTTTTAAGGCAATTGGGAAAGTTTGACTAGGTGAAGTTAACTTGTTTTTTGTCCTCATCATCCTCCACTCTTTTCTATTAATAAAAGCATGTATGAGTTTTCCTTCCATCACCTATTATATTTCCTAATTTATTTTTCCAATTCGTGAGCTCCTAGACAGATTTGGAAGCTGCTTTATGCACCTATGGGGGATTTGCTTAGATTTAGTAAGCCTGCTTTTGACCAATTTGAATGGAATCCCAATGCATTTGAATATCTCATGTAATTATTTATTGTGGCAGCCTATGACTTCACAGGGTTGGCTATTGTACACTTATTCAATACAGATTAGTGTTCTGCTCCATATTCAGTCTCCTTTGTGTGTAATTTGCATGTGTAATTGGAAATTTTTGTGAGTGTAATTGTTCTAACACCTGGGTTCAATTTCCACACTTCTCTACTCCCTAAGTATGCCACTGATTATGTACTACACAAATAGGTATTTAGGTAGGTCTATATTGATGGTGTAGGAAATTTTCTTTTCGAACATAAGAAGGCAGCTTATCCTGCAATACCTTTCTGGCTTGGAAGTTATAAGTTTTCAAAGGTAAAACATACTGCATAATTTATTCAGGAGCTGGAGCATTTCCATTTTGGTGAAATGAATTTTCACAGGAATGACTCCTGAAATAAAGTAGCAGATCACTGCAAGGTGGAAAGCATTCATTTTGAATATACCAACTTTTGGGACAAAGACAAGGAAACATTCAGAAGTGCAAAGAATATAACTACCCTTAAAAAGATATTTAAACAGAAAATAGCTACTATAGGCAGAAAGGGAAAAACTTCAGAGAAGACTAAGACATTAGAAGAAGAAGAGGCCAAAAAGAGAGAAGAAGATGCTAGAAGGATAGCATAGGAGGCAAAGAGTTGGTTGAAGAATGAAGAAGAAGAAAGAAAGCGAGCTGCAAAGGAAGCAACAAGTAAGGAAGAGACAGAGAGAAAGAGAAATGAAGAAGTAGAGATCAAGAAAAGACAGGAAGAAAGTGAAGGTATGAGATTTACAGGATCTCAAAAAGACCAACAGACTACTGAGCAGGTAGATACACAAGGAGGACAGGATCACACAGATCAAGGACACGAAAAATCTAATCCTGATCCCCAAAATCCTGCTACATTTTTTGGTAGTACACTACGACAATCTTCATTTTTTGGAATAAATTTGATCCCTTTCAGGCCTATAGAAGGGGAGGAGGATCCTAACTTCAGTACTATTTTCTATGGTAAGGAGAAGAAAAGGATTGTAAAAAGAACCGAGAAAAAGGTTGAAACTGGAGGACAATCAGGAAGATGATAATAGATAAGACCTTGGTGCATGGAACGAATGCAGATCTAAGATTGACAGCAAGGGATGGGGTGGCATTAACCCAAGCAACTGAAGATAATGTAGACAAGCTTATGATAGACCTCGAGTAGTCAAGAAAAAATGCAACACAATTAAAAGAAACGTTAAATAAGGAGAGGGATGAGGGTTAGAAGCTGAAAAGGAAATATGAGGACATGATGAATGAAGTGAGGACTTCAAGAATAGAAATCCAGACTCTGTAGGAAAATAAGGAGGATTTAGAAGTTTCTGTAGAGAAAATGGAAAAGAATGCTCAAGAAAGCTTAGCTGAATTACAAAGGCTACAACTAGAGCATCAGGTGTTGAAAAATAGAAAGATGGCCTTTAGGTATCCTATAAAACTCTAAGTGTAGAGAAGGACTGGTTACAAAGTGAAATTGCTGAGTTAGAAGCAGAGAAGGCCACCACAGAGGAAAGAGAGAAGCAATATCAAATGCAGGTGGCAACCCTAGAAGAACAGAATACTTCATTGAAAACATCACTAAAAGATGTTGTGGAACAGAAGACAAACTTCCATCCTTTAAAAGAACATGTTCTAACTCAGAGAAGGAAGATCCACCAATTACAAATGTGCATTGAGGAAGAAAGGTGTAAGATTTTACAAATAGATAGCAGATTAGAAGAAATTTTGGACACTACTTCATATCTTTTAGACAGATCTCAAGAGATTTTGGAGATTCTAATGGGGAGAATGGTGTGGATAGAAACAAATAAGGAATCTCTCGTGGAGATACCAGTTAAAGACCAACGGATTTTAAAGCAGGAATATGATTTATTGGAGTTTGCAATCAATGTTGCGGAAGAATTCAAGAAAACTGTAAAGAAAACAAAGGGAACATGTGCCGAATACTGTAGGAGAGTGCTTGCTACATATAATATATTTCAGATTTCTGCAGAGAAAAGATTGGACACGATACCAGAACATAAATTGTTTATAGAGAATCTACAGAACAGATATCAGGAAGAAAAGCAAGAGATCCAACAGGTAAAAGATCTAGATGAATGAATTTTAAAGAATGCAGTGGCACATGCAGCTGTAAGTATACACCTACTAGAGGATCAGTTCCATCTGAGTCCTGTAAGGGTAGAAGGAGTAAAGAACCAGGCTGCTTAATATGAGATAAATATCCTTTTTCTTGAACCCTCCAAATTTGAAGGCATAGCATCAGAGGCCCAGGCATGGAAAAATTTCATCAACGACAAAGCTGGCCCCTCTTCATAAAGTGTTTTAAAAAAAAATTGATTTAAAATGTAATATATTGTATAAATTATGAGCACATACTACAAGACAAAATTTTGGAACTGAAAGGTTGGGGAAGCCCAAAATTCATTAAGGGGCAGCCCAAGGGTTTGGGTTTTTGTATAAATATAGGAGAATTTAGATGGAGAAAAGACTTCTTTCCCAGACCATTTTTGAGAGTATATTGTAAGAAGAACTATTTCCTTTTACAATAAAGAGTTACAAGTTTCTGCTGGAGAAAGTTTGGTGGAATGTTTCAAATGTTTGCTATGGAACAGTTGAATGTGAACTATTTTGTTTTCAGCTTATTTCCATTAACTGTGAGATCGTTCTAACTCATTTAATTTATTTTCATGTTATGAATGTGGTCTAGTTTATTCTGTGAAATTTCCACTGTGAGTAATGAAGGTTGTAATTAACAATCATCTATCTTGTTGTTCATATTTTTATTAATGTTCATGTGTTCTGAAACAAATAACAGCTATCTATGATTTTTCCTAATACATGTGTTGAAATACATTACTCACCATTAAATGGTAATACTGCTCCCTAGAGATAGGTTAGTTAGTTATAGTTAGTTTCTTGCTATTTGTGATTTAGATGCGAGAGAGGTAAGACGAGAGGTAAGAACCTGCGCATCACACTGTGACCCTCATCGTTATCTCTATCTTTTGCATTTTAGATAGGCACTTGCACATCATACCTTAAACACAAAAAACTAAAAAATATACACGGTGGACCAGACCATAACCGGTAAAACATTTTAATTTGTTACTTGACCTCTGGTAACCGGACCGTAAACTAGACGGATTCCCCATACCAAACAGTAACGGGCTAGTTGGGAACGTTTACTAGGGAGAATCCCTATTTGTTGTTACCTGCGATTTTCCAGGCCTCAATAGTTTTTGGTGCTAGAAGGAGGGACACGAATGCATGGCTGGCCAAGGAAGCTCACTTCCTCAAAATCACTCCACCGGTGACAGTTCTGAAAGTAGTTTGTTTCACAAACCCACTCCTGAAGATAAAGAGAAAGGGTATTTGTATCCTCTTGATAACGAAGTGGTTGATTATTTAAAAAGAATCACCAGGGAATATGCGAAAAATATTGGAGGATTACCTATCATTTCTATCCTACCTATAAGAGAGTATCAGAATAAATATTTCCCTCGATTAGAAGACTCAGTGTTTGTAGAAGATCCTGAAGAACTGGTAGAAGTAGCCCTACAAGAATTAGACCAACCTTTGAATCAATTGGGTTCGAGTTCACCTTATTGTTCACCTTTCCAGACCCCTATTCAGTCACAACCTCATTCTCCACTCAGAATCATGGCTAATGTAAATGCAAAGCAAACACCTTCACAGCCTTCTTAGAGGGCTAGGTCTCCTTTAAATTTGGCACCTCCCTTACATGATTGTCCTCAAGCTTTTGACAAGATGTTACCTAATTTTGAACCAAGTGAAGGAATTTTGGTAGATGATCATTTACAAAGTTTTTACTTTGTTGTAGAAGGACTACAAGCTGGAGAGCATGAATATGTGGTGTGTATATTGTTTCCCCACACCCTAAAAGGAAAAGAAGCCTCATGGTATTTTGCACTTCCTGCAAATTCAATCATGAATTGGAACACATTTGAGAGAATGTTTAGAATTAAATATGTAGTTCAAAAATCTCATGCAGCTTTAATCAAAGGGTCATGTGCTTTAAAGAAAGAAAGGAAATAACGAGTGCATAATTTCACTCAAAGATTTGTCGCTTACCTAAACAATTTTACTGCTACTGATAAGCCATCTGAAAATGCTCTAATAGAATACTATACCTCAACCCTTGGGCCTGATCTAGCCATGTTTGCCAAGAGATCAGTGAGGCCTACATTAGCAGAAACCTACGAAGAACATGAGAAGGTGGAGGTTGAGATGGAAAGTATAGAAAAGTATCATGTACAGTCAGAAGAAAAGACTTTTGGAGGAAAGAAACATTTATTACTGATTAAGCCTAAGGATGAGTGGTCACAGGATTTTGAAGGGATGTTACAGATGATGCAAAAGTTATCCAACAGAGTGATAGATTTAGAGAAGGAAAAAGAGGCTCACAAATCATATATGCCTTATTATAAGAAAAGGGAAGACAACAGTCAACATAAACCTCCTCCACACAATCCTGCAGCAATGAATTTAACTGATGTAGGCATGGATAATTTTTGTACACTTCATCAACAGCCTCATTATGAGAAGAATTTCCCCCAATGGATAAATTCTATGACACTGGTAATGAATCAATTATTGGATTCCAAACTGATAGAAACTAGTAAGGAGGAAGAAAAAGATAATCAATCTACAAAAAAACAAGAGGAATAGACTTTAGTTTTATGGGATTGTGTCTCAATGTTTGATATAGAAGAAGAGGATTCTCTGAAACAAGAGGAAACATCAGAAACCAATGTGACAACAAGAAGTCAGAATTTGTTGAAAGAAGATAAGTCAATACTTCCTAAGATTAAGAAACTTCAAGAAAATATGAAGAAGATACATAAGAACATTGTAACTATTAAAAAACCTAATTTTACCATTTCAAACCAAGATCTAAAGGACATTAACACACCTCTTAATCCTATTGAAGATAATATTGATAATGTCAAGAAGAATCTCAAAGAACATGATATGGGGTATGATATTGTGGAAGACATTAAAAAGGCTAAAGCAAATATCTCATTGTTTGAAATGTGTAATTTACCTCAGCAAAAAGAGAAACTTTTAAAAGCACTTGAGGTACAAGAAGAAGAGATTCCCACTGACAACCAACCTGAATAAGAAATTGGTGAGGCAAGTGTGGGAGGTAAGTCTAAGTATAAAAGCCTAGTATTTCTCCTAACTTTTGAGATTTTCAATTATAATGTGCACAGCTGTTTAGCGGACTCAGGAGAATCACTTAATGTTATGCCACTTTCAGTCTACAAGAAAATCAATGGACAACCTAAACCATCTAATTGGAAAGTTGTACAATTAGACAGGACAGCTGTGAAAGTAATAGGGGAAATGGAAGATGTTCTGATTTGCTTATCTGCAGATGAGAGGGTATGTCAGTACATCGACATTGTAGTAGCAGACATACCAGATGCTTATGGATTGGTTTCGAGTCAAGACTGGTAGGAAAGGTTAGATGGATACTTTGCATCAGATTGGTCACATTTATGGTTGCCTCATAAGGGAAGTCCCAATCAGATAAAAGTATTAAGAGAGCCTTAAATGAAATACAATGTTACTCAGTTAGAGGGAAAAAATGAACCAGTAAACTCTGTGTTGGGAAATTATTTCATTGAATCGGAACTAGGAAATTACCAAGTTGAAGAAGCCAGCAGTATACCTAATACCCAACCCAATCTCCTTCGATTTTCATGGGTTGATGAGATTGACTGTAATATAGTAGATCTAGTTTCAAATGTAGTTTGTAATTCAAATTCAGTAGAGGTAGATAGTTTTTGGACTCTTTATTTTGATGGATCTAAAACATTAGAAGGATCAGGGGTTGGTTGTGTCCTGATTGATCCAAGAAAAAATAAACATTTTCTTTCTTATAGATTAGAATTCAAATGCACAAATAATACAGTCGAGTATGAAGCACTAGTTCAGGGACTTAAAAAGGCAATAGAACTAAAAGTGAAAAATATGAAAGTATATCGAGACTCTGAAATTGTTGCTAAGAAAATTCGAAATAAGATACACTGTATTTCACCACATTTAAAATCCTATCAAAATGAATTTTGGGATTTTCTTATAAATTTTCATACATTCAATATTGTGTCCATTCCTAGATTAAAGAATGCAACAGCTGATTTACTAGCTACTTCAGCTACAAGGCTAGTACCTTCCAATAATAGATGCTCTATTGAATTACTTTTCAGGCCTTCTATTCCGGATATGATCACAAATCTACGGGTTTTGATGATGATCAGCAAATTCTGGAGTGTTTGATGAATGATGAGACTTTTAAAGGAGCAATAATAGATGATGAAGAACATCAAGCAGAATTAAAATTTGGGAACTTTATTCCTAAGGGAGTCAGGACCTTGGAATGAATGTATGACTTAGATAACAAATTCAAAAATCCATCAAATGTCAAGACTCATAGCTCGTCCTTACAATTTGAGCTAATAAATTTGGGGACTGAAGCTGAACCCAAATATGTAAATTTGGGGAAGTGTTGTTCTCCGAACGAATGAAGTAAGTTCATTAGTATGTTCAAACAGTACAAAGACGTGTTTGATTGGACATATGAAGAGCTTAAAACTTATGACACATAGATCATACAACATGTCATCCCAATTAAAGCTAGAGTCAAACCTTACCAACAGCCTTTGAGGAAGATGCATCCGAAGCTGGAACCTTTAATTCAAAGGGAAGTAAAAAATTTGTTGGATTCTAAAATCATATTCAAAGTTAGACATTCGGAATGGGTTTCTAATTTGGTTCCAGTAAGGAAAAAGTCAGGATAAATTAGGCTCTGTGTAAATCTCAGAAACCTAAATCGTGCGCCAGATAAATATAACTATCCAGTCCCACCCATGGAGCAAATACTGCAGATGGTTTTAGGTTCTGAATTGTTTTCATTATTAGATGGATTCTCTGGCTATAATCAAGTATTAGTAGCTGAAGAGGACAGGCTTAAAACCACATTCAGAACCAAGTGGGGAACATTTGCATACAAGAGAATTCCCTTTGGACTTATTAATGCTGGAACTACATTCCGAAGGGCCATGGATATAGCTTTCCGTGGTCTGATTGGCCATATTGTTGTGGTTTATCTAGACGATGTCATAATATTTTCAAAGAAGAGATAAGAACATGCATTTCATTTGAAACAAATTTTTGAGCGTTGTTGGAAATATGGTATTTCACTTAATATTAAGAAATGCGTGTTTGCGGTCATAGAAGGAAAGCTACTGGGTCATGTTGTTTCTAAGAAAGGGATCTCCATAGACCCAGAAAGGATTAAATCCATAGAACAAATCCCTTTACCCCATAATAAAAATGGCATGCAATCATTTATGGGGACAATCAATTTTGTGCGAAGGTTTGTACCAGATTTTGCTCAAATTGTCAAACCTTTGCAGCAAATGGGTAAAAAAGTGTACAATTCAAATAAACTGATGTGGAGAAGAATGCATTCAGTAATATAAAAACATCTATTGCTCATGCACCATCACTCAAAAGGCCAAAATTTGAAAAATATTTTATTCTGTACACTTTTGTGTCCGATGATTCATTGGCAGCGGTGCTTACACATAAGGAAGATGGGGGAGATGAGTACCCCACATCATTTATGAGCACTAGTCTGCAGGGAGATGAATTGAATTTTCCAATAGTTGATAAACAAGCTTATGCAGTTTTTAAAGTGGTAAAACAATTCAAGCCATATATGCTTAAGAATCGCACTAAGGTAATAGGGTGTGACCCAGCTGTATTATCTCTCTTTGTAAAAAAGGAATTAGGAGAAAGAAGAGGCAACTGGGTAACTACCTTACAAGAATATGATCTTGAGTTCAAACCAGCATCCATAGTAAAAGGAAAAGGATTGTGTAAACTAATGACTGAAGGTAAAAACAATGAAGAAAATAGCTGGGATAATGAAGCTAAGTTACATATGGTGGATGTATGTCCTTTATTCAAAGCTACAGATTCCTGGTACCGAGACCTAGTCCATTACCTTCAAGAAGGATATTTGCTGGAACATTGGAGTTCCAAATAGCAAAGAGCACATTAGCTTCATATCATATAATTGATGGAGTATTGTTCAGAAAGAATTACGATGGAGCTTTTCTCAGGTGCTTATAATAGGAAGATGCAAAGAAGGTCGTAACAGAATTGCATGATGGGCCTGCTGGAGTTCATTTTTTTGGAGATACAAGAGCCCATAAGATTCTCAGAGCCGGATATTACTGGCCTACACTATTTAAAGATGCTCATGTTCATGTTAGAAAATGTGATGCTTGTCAAAGAGGTGTTGGAAGACAAGCTAAAGTAGCAGGGCCTTTAAAACTAGTGATGATAACAGAACCATTTGAACAATGGCAAATTGATATTATTGGAGAAATAAACCCAAATTCTTCCTTGCAGCACAAGTATATTTTGATGGCAACTGACTATTTCACCATATGGGTCGAGGCTATTCCATTACACAAAGTAAATGAAGATGCAGTCATGGATTTCTTACAGAATCACATTATGACCAGGTTTGGGGTTCCAATTTCCCTGGTTTTTTATAATGCTACTTACTTTTCTTCTATTAGATTAACTGCACTTGCTAATGAAAGAGGAATCAAGTTGCATTATTCTACAAACTATTACCCACAAGGAAATTGTTTGGCAGAATCCACAAACAAAATTTTGATTAGGATTCTAAAGAAAACCATAATAGAAAATCATAGAGGTTGGCATTTAGCATTACCTAATGCTCTTTGGGATGATAGAGTCACACCCAAGAATTCCTTAGGTGTGTCAACATACACTCTTGTTTATGGAAAAGAAGTTATTCTTCCTTCCAACATTCTGCTACTGTCTTCTATAATAGCTCAGGAATCTAGAGGTACCGATAATGAAATCCTACAGATCAGAATCTATAATCTTTTGAAGTCAAAAGAGTCTAGGTCCAAATCCAAAGAAATATTTAAGCATCAACAAGAAATAGTGAAACGTTGGTTTGATAAGCATAAATATGGGAACAAAGAATTCGAAGTAGGAGATCTGGTTCTTAAGTGGGATCATCCGCATGAAAAAAAGGGAAAGCACACTAAGTTTCAATAGTTATGGGTAGGCCCTTTTCAAATTGCAGCAAAGCTTGGCCCCTCAACTTACAAGTTGCAAGACTTACATGGGTGGGAAGAGAACTTACCAATCAATGGTTTAGTTCTCAAACCTTATTTTTCTTGATTCTCATTTTTGGTTGTCTTGTACATAAATAAACTGATTGGTTTGTTTTATTTTTGAAGATTTTTGTTTTTGATTTAGTCAGGGTTTGATTGATTATAATAAAGAAGCACAACTTTTGGTTGCATGGAGTTCATTAGAATTCTGTATTAACTAAAATATTTGATTACAAGACTGCGTACTATTAATTTATTTTGAAAGAACTTCTTCTAGTTTTCCAGTTTTCCTAAATGGTTATGAACACATTGAAGTCCTACTTAATTTTTGTGAAAATAACTTAGGATCAAGAGGTCCATAATATTATTTCGAGGCTCCATTCATCTCACACTAAAAATGTCTTAGGGGGTGACAGCAAGAGAGCCATGGAGAGGAAGCAAGGTAAACAATATATTACATTTAAATGATTCCATGCCAGGAATTGAAAGCCAAAAGGAAAATAAGAGTCAAAATATCCTCGAAAAAGTAATATGTATCAAAACAAAGCACTGAACCATATTAGTACAATATTGCCAAAGTTCTTCTCCACCCATGAGCTGAAAAATAAATACATCTCTCACACAAAAGGACAGTATGGATAGAGGAGCCTGAATTTAAAAAAAAAATAAGAAAGAAGGCATGCAGGGGGACTCAAAAGAGGACAAAAGTCCTAAAGCAAAAAACTGCAAAATGGCATGGGAATGAGGAACAAATGAATATTTATGTTTACCATATGTTACAATCCTGTGGTGTATAAGCTGGAAGCTACCCAAAGACAGAGGTAAAAATGAAATTCATATTCCTGGCCTCGAAAGAGTTATCTAGACTTTGAAATCTTGGTTCCCATGTTCCCTAAATTGGAATATCATCAATGATTAAAGTGCATACATCTGCCATTTGGCAAATCTAGATATCTTGAAGAATTCAGTATGTTGGTATTGTTAAAACAGCCTGTTGATTAAAGAAGAAATTGTTCAGAGATCTGTGTTCACCGGGTAGTCGCTAATTGTTGCAGCTGCAACCTTTTTCCCAAATTTTTTTAAATTTCGGACTCTCCTTTTGATTTTATTAAATTATATCTAGCCTAGGATTGTTCAGTTTCCTTAAATCTATTCTAGAAGTCCATATTTCTTATCTTTAAAAATTGATCTTTTGAAGTCGGCAGATTAGTTGACTATCCTTCCGATATCGAAAGCATAGTCAACTGTTTTTCCGTCGTTTCGGGAGTTGAATGATCTAGTACTATGGTTTGCCCAGCCGATACAAGGAAAACTATAGAGTCTGTTGTTTTATTTTTAGAGCTTAACATTTTGATTTTACGATAACCTTTTATCACTGTTGGGATTCAGTTGATGAATAAACCGGAGCATTAATCTTTTATGCTACCGATGTTGTGGGAGTTAGTTGATGAACATCCCAAGGGATAGTTTTGTTTCTCGTCGATACGTCGAAACCACGGATGCTTTTATATTCCTTTTGTTTTATTTTTCAAACCTATTGTTTTGACTGTCGGTGACTTTTTTTTTATCGCTATTGGAATGATCTACAATATTGAATCGGAATACTTGTCCTTTACGCTGCCGATTTTTTGGAAGGAAAATGATGAATGTCCCGAAGGATAGTCTTCCCTCTCGTCGATACCAAAGAACTTAGGTAATCCAAATTCTAATAGCTTTTAAAAAGAGTAAAGTTGCAATGGTACTTTTTATATTACCGACACTGCAGAGAATGTTGTGGTTTGAAGTTCCAAGAGTTAGAGGTTAAGGGTTTCGATGCCGATGGACTTAAAAAATTGTCGCAGATCCGTAGTTGGTTTTGAGTCCGCCATTGCAGCTGTCACTCAAACTGTATTTTTGATGGTTAGAGGGGTTAGTTTCCGATAGGGTTTTTTCCCACCGGTGTTTTCCGCCAAGGATTATATAAACAAGGGGCAACATTATTTTATTTTTATCCGTATTTGTAGCGTGCCACTTGCTCCAGTCTTTGACGTTTGAACTGATTCATGCACCCATCTGTCCAAACTTGATTCGCTAGAGTTTCTACCATGGATATTTTTCCAATCCATCGAATACACTGTGGTTTAACAGGTAGGTGAACAACGGCCTTGTATTTTGGGTTTTTATTGGTTGATTTGGAACCATGGTTTTTCCCTGGTTAGATTTTCTCGGTTAGGTGGTCCATGAGTAGGATTTGTCCACTTAGAAAATGTTTGTCTTCGCGGTATGCATGATTTTTATTTAGGGTGAAAAATTAACTGTTACAGTTTGCTTGAGCGAGGTTTTTGAGGCTACGTAATTGATTGGGCCATTATATATTCTTTTACTCCAGTCCGAAAGATTAAGGGGACGGTGCAAACAAGCGTAACATTGTCTGCACCACCCATTATTTGGTTGTCCATGGCCATCCTGGGGTTTTTAAACTTTTTATGTGCATTTACCATATCTCATGGGATGGCGGAGGCTTTTCATGTTTTGGTCAAGTTAGGGTTTTCCGCAATGAAGACCACAGTATAGGGTCTAGGGTTTTGAATTTTGTTGTTGAAGACTAGTGGTAGCAATAGTGTCATTCATACTTTTATGGAATATTAGATTAGTTCGAATGCGGCCCAAGTTAAGATAGAGAATTGTTTTCTCTTCGGGTTGTGAAATTTGTTACAGACAATGGACTTAGGTAGTTTTTTAAGAAACAACCTGCGGAATTTTCTTTTTGCCTTGTCATTTTTTATTTTTCATGCATTGAATACTATGTGTAGTTCATTTTTTAGAATGCATATGGAAGAGGTAAATAAATTGATACAGTTTTTTGTTTATTACCCTTTCTAAAATCTTAATGGGTCTAAGAACATGCTATGTTTGTGACAGGGTGATTGTTGCAAAGAAAATATGTCCAAAAGACAAGAAAAAGGCTCATGTTGTTGAAAGAGAACCTGAGGTTGATATCATCACCAAGGTTGAATATATATAGATACCAAAGCTACCACTGGGGTCGGATAGGACTATAAATGGGGAGAGATATACAAGATGATTACCAATTAGAACGTACCTGATGTAGGATTTGAAGAGCTAACCATTTATGCAAACATTGAGAAATCAGCTCTCATGAAAGTAGCCACAATACCTGGGTTGTTCCCATGTTCAGAGGTGATAAGCTAGATTCTACCTAGGATAGATGTAACTACGATGATTCTTGAAAATATTGCTAAGCAAGGCTATGCTGCATATACCCCTGCATATGTCTCTATGGCATATCATTTGCCTTCTGCATAGATTTACTTGATAGAGAGTTGGCTGAAAGAGACAGCTATGGATTTGGTGGAAATAGTTAAAAGAATGATGATACTAGGGAAAAACTTTCGAAGTAGGCCTTCAGAAGAGTATGATACCTCTACTCTCTAGACTCCCTATAGATTCATTGCACTAATGCTGAATAGGATTTTTGGTAGAGCTCATGGAAAAAGCTTCAAGATAGGATGGATACAAATTATCTTCTATGTGGCTACTCAAGGGAACATTTTCAATTGGTCGAACATAGTGTCAAATAGCCTCTCGGCATGCATATCCACAGCCTTGGGAGGGGTTTCACAGAAGAAATCGGAGTTCTACATGAGCTCCATCTTGATTGACTGTATACTATGTACTCAGTATTTTCCAGCCTTGAGATGTAACTAGGATAGAGACAGGACCCCAATGTACACAACATATAGGTTATTTTGGGCCCATAAATATTATAGCTATTGCAGAGAAATCTGTGAACACTTCATCATGCCTTTGTATACCCTAATTTTCCTGACTGAATGCAACTACATGTCCAAAGAATCATTCAAGGTCATCGAGGAATATGGAGACTATTACTAGACCGAGGAAGGGTTATATATAAGAATGTATGGGGGTTCCAGAGCACCTTCTATACTCCCTAAGTATGCCACTGACTATGTACTGCACAAAGAGGTAGTTAGGCAGGTCTATATTGATGGTGTAGGAAATTTTCTTTTCAAACATAAGAAGGCAACTTATCCTACAATACCTTTCTGTCTTGGAAGTTATAAGTTTTCAATGGTAAAACAAACTGCAGAATTTTTTCAAGAGCTCGAGCATTTCCATTTTGGTCAAATGAATTTTCACAGGAATGACTCCCGAAATAAAGTAGCAAGTCACTGCAAGGAGGAAATAATTCATTTTGAATATACCAACTTTTGGGACCAAGATGAGGAAACATTCAGAAGTGCAAAGAATATAACTTCCCTTAAAAAGTGATTTAAACAGAAAATAGTTATTATGGGCGGAAAAGGGAAAAACTTCAGAGAAGACTAAGACATTAGAAGAAGAGGAGGCCAAAAAGAGAGAAGAAGATGCTAGAAGGATAGCACAAGAGGACAAGAGTTGGTTGAAGAATGAAGAAGAATAAAGAAATCGAGCTACAGAGGAAGCAGGAAGGAAGGAAGAGGTAGAGAGAAAGAGAAATGAAGAAGCAGAGATCAAGAAAAGACAGGAATAAAGTGAAGGTCTAAGATTTACAAGATCTCAAAAAGACCAACAAACTACTGAGCAGGTAGATACACAAGGAGGACAGGATCACACAGATCAAGGACATAGACAATCTAATCTTGATCCCCAGGAACCTACTGTGTTTTCTGGTAGTACACTGGGACAATCTTCATTTTCTGAAATAAATTTCATCCCTTTCAGGCCTATAGAAGGGGAGGAGGTTCTCGACTTTAGTACTATTTTCTATGATAAGGAGAAGAAAAGGATTGTACAAAGAACCAGGAAAAAGGTTGAAAGTAGAGGACAATCAAGAAAGATGATAATAGATAAGACCTTGGTGCATGGAACAGATGCAGATCCAAGATTGACAGCAAGAGTTGGGGTGGCATTAACCCAAGCAACTGAAGATAATGTAGACAGGCTTATGATAGACCTCGAGCAGTCAAGAAAAACTGCAACAAAATTAAAAGAAATGTTAAAGAAGGAGAGGGATGAGGGTCAGAAGCTGAAAAGGAAATATTAGGACATGATGAATGAAGTGAGGGCTTCAAGAACAGAACTCCAGACTCTGCAGGTAAAGAAGGAGGCTTTAGAAGTTTCTGCATAGAAAATGGAAAAGAATGCTCATGATAGCTTAGCTGAATTACAAAGGATACAGCTAGAGCATCAGGTGTTGAAAACTGAGAAAGATGACCTTCAGGTATCCTATAAAACTCTAAGTGCATAGAAGGACCAGTTACAAAGCAAAATTGTTGAGTTAGAAGCATAGAAGGCCACCACAGAGAAAAGAGAGAAGCAATATCAAATGCAGGTGGAAACCCTAGAAGAATAGAATACTTCATTGACAGCATCACTGAAAGATGATGTCGAATAGAAGACAAACTTCCAACCTTTAAAAGAACATGTTCTAACTCAGAGAAGGAAGATCCACCAATTACAAATGTGCATTGAGGAAGAAAGGTGTAATATTTTACAAATAGATAGTAGATTAGAAGAAATTTTGGACACTACTTCATATTTTTTGGACAGATCTCAAGAGATTCTAGAGATTCTAACAGGGAGAATGGTGTGGATAGAAACAAATAAGGAATCTCCTGTGGAGATACCAGTTAAAGACCAGCAGAGTTTAAGGCGGGAATATGATTTATTGGAGTTTGCAATCAATGTTGCGGAAGAATTCAAGAAAACTATAAAGAAAACAAAGGGAGCATGTGCTGAATACTATAGGAGAGTGCTTGATGATGCCATATTTCTGTAGAGAAAATATTGGACGCGATACCATAAATAAATCGTTTATAGAACAT
The DNA here is from genome assembly GCA_001517045.1 of Pseudotsuga menziesii. Taxonomy (NCBI): domain Eukaryota; kingdom Viridiplantae; phylum Streptophyta; class Pinopsida; order Pinales; family Pinaceae; genus Pseudotsuga; species Pseudotsuga menziesii. Next base: position 110,745 of record LPNX010267936.1, on the reverse strand, counting down.
CTAAAGAACAGATATCAGGAAAACAAGTAAGAGATCCAATAGGTAAAAGATCTAGATGAATGAATTTTAAAGAATGTAGTGGCACATGCAGCTGTAAGTATACACCTACTAGAGGATCAGCTGTGTTTGAGTCCTGCAAGGGTAGAAGGAGTAAAGAACCAGGCTACTAAATATGAGATAAATATCCATTTTCTTGAACCCTCCGGATTTGAAGGCATAGTAGCAGAGGCCCAGGCATGGAAAAAGTTCATCAACGACCAAGCTGGCCCCTCTTCATAAAGTGCTTTAAAAAAAAATTGACTTAAAATGTAATATATTGTATAAATTATGAGCACATACTACAAGACAAAATTTTGGAACTGAAAGGTTGGGGAAACCCAAAAGTCATTGAGGGCAGCCCAAGCGTTTGGCTTCTTGTATAAATATAGGAGAGTTTAGATGGAGAAAAGACTTCTTTCCGAGACCATTTTTGAGATTATATTGTAAGAAGAACTATTTCCTTTTACAATAAAGAGTTACAAGTTTCTGCTGGAGAAAGTTTGGTGGAATGTTTCAAATGTTTGCTATGGAACAATTGAATGTGCACTATTTCGTTTTCATCTTATTTCCATTAACTGTGAGATCATTCTAACTCATTTAATTTATTTTCATGTTATGAATGTGCTCTAGTTTATTCTATGAAATTTCCATTGTGAGTAATGAAGGTTGTAATTAACAATAAGCTATCTTGTTGTTCATATTTCTATTAATGTTCATGTGTTCTGAAACAAATAACAACTGTCTGTGATTTTTCCTAATACATGCGCTGAAATACATTATTCACCATTAAATGGTAATACTGCTCCCTAGGGATAGGTTAGTTTGTTATAGTTAGTTTCTTGTTGTTTGTGATTTAGATGCGAGAGAGGTAAGAACCTGCGCATCACATTGTGACCCTCCACATTATCTCTATCTTTTGCATTTTATATAGGCACTTGCACATCATACCTTAAACACAAAAAAATAAAAATATACACGGTGGACTGGGCCGTAACCGGTAAAACATTTTAATTTGTTACTTAACCTACAGTAGCCAGACCGTAAACCGGATGGATTCTCTGTACCAAACAATAACAGGCTAGTTGGGAACGTTTACTGGGGAGAATCCCTAACTGTTGTTACCTGCAATTTTTCAAGCCTCAACAACATCCTAGATTCATCCGATGAGTTTTTCTCATAATAAGTTTCCCACCAATTTTCTACATGGGGGACATCCTTACAGAGCGCATAGATGATCTCTTCCCTATCAAAAAAATTGTGGACATAGAAATAACCTTCTAGCATATTCAATAATTTATCTAGGGCATCAACATTAATTTGGCCTTCAAATAAAGAGATATCAAATATAACTTATACCTTGAAAGGAGTTGCATATTTGAAATGGCTGCTCGTTGAAGGTGCATTTTCAACTACTAGAATTCGTTAAAATATCTAGGAAAAATTATCCATCATCTCATTCCTCTGTCACACGAGGGATTCCTCAAGCAAGAACTTGATAGAATCTCTTAATCCATTGTCTCTCTTTTCTTCCTCCATGGGATGTCGCTTGGGGTGGTGAGAGTGATCTTCCCTAAGTGAAACTAGTTCAATACCCAAATCTTTATACCCTAGCCTCGTTGAGAACATGCACCAAGAAAAAATCAAAGAGAAGATTGATCTGATACCACTGATCTGGATTTATGTGAGAAAAAAATGAGAGAATAGATATAGAACCGTATACACATATATATTACAAGGAAAACAGTGATACATTAAACACATATTCTATTAAAAGGAAGAAATAGAACAAAATGTACAATAAAGAAGCTAGAATGGTGGTAGCTATATCTCTAAGAAGAGATGTGGTGGATACGCTCATTCATACCAAGCTAAATACAAAAGGATTCCGAAAGGACCCATTTATCACAAGCATGAGGGAAAGAACCCTGAGCATCCAACACATAACCCTAGAAGATGAACCATCATAAATTTTTTGGTCCCAAGCTGGTCAATTGAATAGTCAACTTCTTGGGGTCATAACTTTTGCATACAATGTCCATTTGGGGTGCTCAATATCCTATTGGAAATGTCTATCTGAGGTATAGCACTTTAGGGACTCAAAATTCCAAAAAACGTCATTTAGGGCCTCAAAAATTCCCCATAATTTTGGGACCTAAAAAACCATAGAAAATTTACTACAAAGTTTCCAAAATGGAAAACTATTTTGAGCTAGTGGAAAAGGTGGGTGGCCTCCAGTATCCATCTAGATCCGTCATCCCCCTTAGGAATAAATGGTCTTCATTACCTCAAATATCTTATCACATGTAGAACTGTGTGTTGGGTTGAGCTCCTAGTTCACCATTTGTTGAAGTAGAAAGGTTGGATTTCTTTGACATCCTCATAAGGCTGTAATTGTTGTTGATGGATGCATTGGACCCATTCAACAATTATGGTTGTCATGTTATCCTTGGTATGAACCATCATGGATGTTTTCTTCCTAGAGGAGCACCTTGAATGCGTGGCCTTGCACCGTAGAGGTAATTGGATAGATGAGGAAAAAATGAATTTATGTTCTTCTTGTTTCTACTGAGTAGAGATGCCCTATGCAGAATTTATGGAGGCCTATATGATATGTTGTTCTCCTTTAGAGGAAATTGTGAAGAGACAAAAATTTCCAGTGGGATATTATCTTCCTGCACTGCTTGGCTGGGGTCAATGAGATTGTGGTAGGTGCAGCTATCTCTCGTATCCAATAGAGTTGTCCTCCCAAACTAATAATGACACTATGAGATCATGACTCATATACAACATGATGTTTCCACATATATGGTTGTCCTAAAAGAACATCATAGACTTCAGGTGGGGTCTCATCATGCAGTACCTCATCTTTGAATGGATTTATTTCATATGGTAAGCGACATTGATGATTGAATCAGATTCCTCGTCCTTGGTTTAGCCAATTGATAGTGCGTGGCTTCAAGTGCGGTGTTGTAAGTAGCTCCAATCCCTTGATGACTTAATAAAAATCACAACACAAGGATCACCTTTCTTAGTGAGGTAATAAATCTTGGAATTCAAGTAGTTTAACAATATATGGAGAGGATGCATTATTGTGAGTCTTTTGTTCAAGATCTGCCCCATGTAAACTAGGGAAACAATATTTGTCCACCTTGATTGAGAATTTCTGGCAACAACCAATAGTGCGGCTTCCAATTAAAAGGTGTCTATAAAGTTCATCTATGTTTGTATGCACCAATGTAGACCACAACTACATTTCAGTACCAGGTGCAACTCAGATTCCTTAAAACCCATGTTTGTGTGCAAGGAATGAAAGTTGTTGGTGTACTACGACACTGTTTGGCCCCACCAATTTTTGTCATGTGGGACAACCTTGAGGAGCGCAAAGGTGATTTTTTCCCTGTCAAAAAAATTGTGGACAAAGAAATAAATTTCTAGCATATTCAACCATTTATCTTGGGCATCAACACCGATTTGGACTTCAAATAAAGGAATGTCAAAGTTAACTTGTACTTTGAAGGGAGTTTCATCTTCGAAATGACTGCTCATTGAAGGTTCATCTGTCGTTATAGGAATTTGTCAAAGGATATGGGAAAAATTATCCATCATCTCGTTACTCTGTCACACAAGAGCTTCCTTGAGAAACAACTTGATAGGATCTCCTGCTCCATTGTCTCTCTTTTCCTCCACCATGGGATGTCACTTAGGGTGTGACAGTGATATTCCCTAAGTGAAACTAGTTTGATACCAAAATCTCTCTACCCTGACCTCGTCGGGGACATGCAAAGAGAAACAATCAAAGAGAAGATTGCTCTGATACCACTAATCCATATTTATGTGAGAATGAAATGAGATAACATATATAGAACCACACACACATATATATTACAAAAAAAATGATATAGTAAACACATATGCTATTAAATGGCAGAAATAGAACACAATGTATGATAAAGCAACTAGAATGGTGGTAGTTATATATCTAAGAAGAGATGTGGTGGCTATGCTCATTCTTTCCATGATGAATACAAAAGGATTCCGAAAATGCCTATTTATCACATGCATGAGCACAAGAACCCTAAAAATCTAAAACATAACCCTAGAATATGAACCATCATAAAGCTTGTGGACCCAAGGTGGTTATTTGAACAATCAACTTCCCAAGGTCATAAATTTTGCATATGATTTATGTTTTGGGCGCTCGATAGCCCATTGGAAAGCTCTACATGAGAAGAAAGCTTCGACATCAAGGATTTGGTTGTTGTTTTCTTCTCTTATTCTATTAATAAAAATATTTTTCCATTTTCCATGAATGATTTATGTTTGTGATAATTGACTCTCAATGAGATCTAGGATCTAGAGAAATATTGACACTCAAAGTGTTTGACAAAATGTGCAAGAGAACAACAAAAAAGACTGAAAATAGTTGGAATAACACATATGAATGGTGCTAATAATTGATCATATTAATACAATACATATTGTATATTTTATGGTACACATTTATAATACATTGAGGAAAATTCGTGATCCCTTGGAGCCCATGTGAATGCATATAAGTTTCAAACTAGGATTTGACCCCTAAAACCCCCTAGGTTGACCAATAGGCTCCTAAACCTAACCAAACAATCATGAAACGATGTGTGAACATGTGTGAATATGCAATAAGCATTCCTATATCATAAATGAGGGAAGGAAAGCATGGGAGAGAGCATGGGTGGGTGGAGGAATCTCTAGGAGGCACATAAATTCCAAGGAGAACACAAAAAGCCACATTCACACACACTAGCACCCCTAGTAAAAGATGGAAGTCGTTTACAATTAATGCATAGTCTAAGATGTTGAGATGTTCAAACTAGAGCACCTTAACTACAATTAATGAACCAGAATCACCTATTTGACCAGTATTGATCAGTATAACCTAAGTTAGACCATAGAACATGATCACAAGGAAAATGATTATGTCTCCTAGGTAGATCATTAAGGTACTAAGGTATATTATTTCTCTAACACCCCCACTTAATCATAACTCAGTATAACTTATTCAAAATGATTTATTAATGCCTTGTCAAACTAAGGCACAAGACACCTTTTACAACAAAATTGTATTAATCCATGTAACCGAGGTAAAGAGGAAAACCTCATGGGACAAAACCTCCCCTCAAAAATGGATATGAAAAAGATGAAAAAAATGTATTCAACAAGTCATCTTATTCACTTGAATGATCTGAAAGAACAACTTCTTGGTTATGGACTTGGTGAATAGGTTGTGGATGTCAAGATCATGCATCAATGCATCAAAGTGTTGTAAACAAAGATCATGTGGAGAGGTCCTTTGATGGTCATCATTTGATGATGGAGGGAAATAATAAGAATGTATTTTTATGCAAGAATACTCTGATATAATAGCATAATCAACCATTGAAATGATATCTCTGGAAACTCTTTCCCAAATAACATCAAAAGATTCAAGAAAATATGCCTCTTGTGTACCTGCCATATCATGAATAAAACCATGAATCTTATTACCAATTTGATGAAGCACCTTCATAAATCTGTAAAAAATATCACAAGGATCTGAAATATCATAATATATGTCATAAACAACAGAAAATATCAGAGGTATGGTGTCTCCATGAGCGAATGGGTCCATAGAGAGAGAAGAGTGAGCAACTAGATCAAAATTGCAATTGAGCGAACCTGGAGGGTCTGGAGACTTGAGATTTGAATCATGGGTGGAAAAATAACGTCCAAGCATATGGAACAGAAGTCCCATGAATCCCAATGATATGTATTTCCAACCAATGAAAGACATATAAGACATAACAACAACATATACAAGTGACATAGCATTGGAAACCAAGCAATTTTGAGATTTTCCAACTAATAAACTTGAGGGTTGTCAGGTATTTTGGTCATGAAATGGTTGGGGGAATGTTTCAATGACTGTAATATGTTGTATATAATCCTGTATATCACCTTCATAATCACAATGGGAAATATATGATTGGATTGGGAAATATCTTTCAGAAGACTCATCAGAAACTAGCAAAAAATGACTAGTTTTGGGAGGAAGCTTTGGAAAACTGATTAGGGTTTTTTCCAAGGAAGGAATGGAGGTTTAATATTCTGTTATATCAGAAGGTAAATCAGAAATAGGACCATCAGAAATATATATATCAGAAATGGGTTTTACCTATGCACTCAATGCATGCTGGGGCTTACCACTCCCTTGCATGCCCTCCCATCCACTTGCAAAATATGGAAGATCAATATGGTTATCCTCAAGGAGTTTGGTCATGGTGTCCATATTATTTCTGAAGAAATATATCTCAAGATGTGAACTTATGAAATAACCACATGTGGGTCTCTCTCTCTTGTTTCTCCTCTTGGATCTTGAACTCCCATCAATAGAACTGGATCTTTCTGAACTTGACTGCTTCTTCTCTTTCTCTTTTTGCTTCAAATATTTCTTCTTTCCTTTGGCTTGATTTGGTACACCAGAACCAAGGGATTTTTTTTTGTATTTGATGGTACCAATTTGTATGATCTTGTTCTACTCATGAGTGAAAGGCTCCATGAAATCTGCTAGTTCAGGCATCTTCCAATTTATAGTTGTAAGCTTGCTTGAGTGGAATGTCAAAACATACACAGAATACTCAGGCCTTAACTTAGAAAGGATGGACAAGATAAGATGATATATTTATTCTCTATGCCACATTGTTTCATCTGAATTGTTAGTTCTTTAAACTTAGTAAAGAATTCTTCAATGGTCTCATAGTGAGCTAGGATCAGGGAGATTAGCTCGTTCTCAAACTGATGGCCTCTCATTTCATCTGTCGTCCCAAATAGTGACTCAAGCTTGAGAGAAAATTCATTATGTGTGCCAATAATTTCTACATGAAAGAGGATATCCATAAAAGTGTTGAGACAAAGCATACCATATGCTTCATCAAGTCTATTAAAATACTTAGCTTTCTCCACATTAGAATTTGGCTTGCGTTCAGTCCCCATGGTGACCCTATAGAAGCCCTTGGACCTCAACTAGATGACCATATCATCCTTCCATTCAAAATAATTGAATGGAGTAATAAATGCTCAAGTTTTACCCATTCTTATTTTGCAACGTGTGACAAAAACGCTATAAAACCTGCAATGCAAGCACTTGGACTTCCTGGAAATATGCCCTAAATAGCAACTCAAACCTCTCTAGATTTGTTTGCAGCTCTAACTAGCTCTGATACCATGTGATAATTTATTAGCAGTCAAAGTGTTTGACAAAATATGCAAGAGAACAAGAAAAGAGACTAAAAATAGCTAGAATAGCACATGTGAATGGTGCTACTAATTTATCATACTATTATAGTACACATTGTAGATGTTATGGTACACATTTATAATACATTGGGGAAAATTTGTGATCCCTTGGAGCTCATGTGAATGCATATAAGTGTCAGGCTAGGATTTGACCCCTAAACCCCCATAGGTTGACCAATAGGCTCTGAAACCTAAACAAACAATCAAGAAACCATGTGTGAACATGTGTGAATAGGTAAGAAGCATTCCAGGGTCATAAATGAGGGAAGGAAAGCATGGGAGAGTGCATGGTGAGTGGAGGAATATCTAGGAGGCAAATAAATGTCAAGAAGACCAGCAAAAGCCACATTCATGCACACTAGCGCCCCTAGTAAAGATGGAAGTGGTTTACAATTAATGCACAGTATGAAATGTTAGTATGTTCAAACAAGAGTGCCTCAACTACAATTAATGAGCCAGAATCACCTATTTGACTAGTATTGATCAGTATAACCTAAGTTAGACCATAAAACATAATCACAAGGAAAATGATTATGTATCCTAGGTAGATCATTAAGGTAATAAGGTATATTATTTCTATAATAGTGTTAATCTTAGTTATTCATTACTTTTCTCCTTGATCATTAGTATAGATCATTGAATTATCTTGTTGCTTTCACTTTTGTATCTTGTTCCTTACATTTTTTTGTAGGTACAACTGATCATAAGAGAAATCACAAGGAAAGGATCGCATTCTTAGTGAGGTAAGAAATATTGACATTCAAGTAGTTTAACAATATAGGGAGAGGATGCATTACTGTGAGTCTTTTGTTCTAGATCTTCCCCATGTAGACTAGGGAAACAATATTTGTCCACATTGATTGAGAATTTCCGGTAACAATGGATAGGAGGCTTCCAGTGAGCAGGTGTCTAGAAATTCCATCTTTGTTCGTATGTACTAAAGTGGGAAACTGCCATATTTCAATACCAGGTGAAACTCGGAGTCCTTGATACCCATGTGTGTGTGCAAGGAATGAAAGTTGCTAGTGTACTTTGACATTGTTTCGTCCCTCTCTTGATGCAGAATGGTCCATTTTGTGTATTGGTCATCATAGTTTCCCATAGGGTAATATCGTTCCTTAACACCATATATAAAAGAGACCCAAGTGGGATTGGACTCAAACATTTTATACTCGTCAAATTATTGTTTTTCACAATCATTTTTCCCCCAATTTTTTTCATGGGGGGAAACCTTGAGGAGCACAAAGGTGATTTTTTTTCGGTCAAAAAAATTGTGGGAAAAGAAATAACCTTCTAGAAGATTCAACCATTTACCTAGGGCATAAACATTGATTTTGCATTCAAATAAAGGCATATCAAAGTTAACTTGTAATTTGAAGGGAGTTACATCTTCGAAATGACTGCTCGTTGAAGGTGCATACGTCGCTGCAGGCATTCGTCGAAGGATCTGGGTGAAATTATCCATCATCTCATTCCTCTATCACACGAGGGATTCCTAGAGAAACAAATTGATAGGATATATTGCTCAATTGTCTCTCTTTTATTTCTCCATGGGACGTTTCTTGGGGCGCAAGAGTGATATTTCCCAAGTGAAACTAGTTTGAGACCCAACTCTCTATACCCTTGCCTAATCAGGGACATGCACCGAGAAACAATCAAAGAACATATTGCTCTGATACCACTAATCCATATTTATGTGAAAACGAAATGAGAAAATGGATGTAGAAACAAATAAACATATATATTACAAGGAAAACAATGATAGAGTAAACAAATATGCTATTAAATGGCATAAATAGAACAGACTATACAATAAAGCAGCTAGAATGGTGATAGTTATATCTTTGAGAAGAGATGTGGCAACTAGGCTCATTCTTTCCATGATGAATACAAAAGGAGGCCTAAAGGGCCTATTTATCATAAGCATAAGGGAAAGAAACCTAAACATCTAAAACATAACCCTAGAATATGAACCATCATAAAGTCTATGACCCCAAGGTGGTTAGTTGAATGGTCAACTTCCCAGGGTCATAAATTTTGCATACGGTCTTTGTTCTGGGTGCTCGATAGCCCATTGGAAAGGTCTATTTGAGAAAAAATAATTGAAATCAAGCCTTCAGTTGTTGTTTTCTTCTCTTATTATGTTAATACAAGTATGTTCCCTTTTCCCATGAATTATTTTTGTTAATGTTAGTTATTTATTACTTTTCTCTTTGATGATTAGTATAGATCATTGAATTATATTGTTGCTTTCACTTTTGTATCTTGTTTATTACATTAATTTGTAGGTATATATGATCGGAAGAAAAATAAAAAGGAAAGGATCACCTTCTCAATGAGGTACAAAACCTTGGCATTCAAGTAGTTTAATAATATAGGGAGAGGATGCATTGTTGTGAGTCTTTTGTTCTAGATATACCCCATGTAGACCAGGGAAACAATATTCATCTACATTGATTGAGAATTTTTGGCAACAACCGATAGGAGGCTTCCACTGAAGAGGTGTCCAAAAATTTCATCTATGTTCATATGTACCAATGTAGGCCACTATAATATTTCAGTACGAGGTGCAACTCGGAGTCCTTGATACCCATGTTTTTGTTAGGATTGATTAATCCTCCCTTTACCCACATAGTCTATTTATTCATTTTGCCTAGCTTAGGAGGTCATTATCACTTAACTAGAGTAATGGGGGGAATGCCTAGTAGCCATCTACACTTTTGATTTTTGGTGTCAACATGAGTTTTGGTTCCATTGCTTCCACTGTTGCCAATCCCTACATTTTAGGAACCCTCTGTGAGTGTCACCAGTAGTCACCTTCAGTTGTATGTGGTAGATATTCAATCATGTTTAGTTATACTTCAATTACCACTAGTTGGTTCACTTCCATTCACCCTAGTTCCAATTTGCATGATTCAAGGGAGTGTGGCGCCTTTTTTTCATCTACCTCATTAGTTAATTGATTGTTAACTGAATTAGTTATCCAAAGTTAAACTAGTGAGATATAGCTGTGATTTTTCCCACACAGGGTTAGCACATCAAACTCGTTTGAGTTGGTTAATTTGAATCTTATCCACATTATTCGAATTCTCCTTATTGTATGACTATTGTATTACTAATATGTTAATGAATATTGATGTAATTATATTCTATCCAATTCTTATCTGATTTGTGTGAATTTTATGTCATGAATCCATTGTTCAGTAAACATTGATTTGTCAATTCCACTACATCCTTATTTTCAAATTGCTTTCATTTAGGGTTGTATATCTATGGTTCATGAAATTTAAAATGGTATCAGAGCCTATGATTAGGCCAACTAAAAACCTCACAAACCTCCATGCTTGCAATAGAAGTAGTTGAGTGTTTACATAATTCTTGGAATCATTGCATTGCTCCCTCTGGATTATGTCCATAGAAGTTTATCCAAGTTTGATGGACTCATGAAAAGTGCTCATGTTGAGGTGGAGAGGTTTGAACTGACAATGTTTGTGAATTGAAGTATTTTGCAGTGATATTTTGCATGCACATTCATAGTTCATTGAAGAATTGTTGATCAGTATAACAGTGAAATGGAGAATTCAACTGCTCTATCTCCCAGGATCCTTACATCCTTCAATTACATTGATTGTAGGGCATATATTCATATTTCCTTACGCAATAAAGGCATGTATAGGGTGAAAATGGGTAGAGAAGTCAAACCCAAGTAGTATATTGAGAAATCTAAGTTTATGAATAAGCTATATGAAGCCTTCGGCTTCATGTGCATTTACATCTCCAGAGAGCTAGTGTTCCTCCTTGAGGGACTCAGAACTCCGAAGGAAGTATGGGACAAGCTCGAATCCTTGTTTGGAAAATAGGATGAGCTAAGGGGCCATATCCTAGAGAATGAACCAATTGTACTCTAGCCTAGCAACTTTGATACAATTCAATAGTTCTTCTCAAAATACAAATCCCTAGTCTTGCAATGCAAGTAATGTGGGATTGATATGAAGGATGAGCACCTTGTGCTCTCAATTCTGAGCAAGCTTGTCTCAGAGTTTTCTGTTTTTGTATCTACTTTCCACTCTAGAAGGATATCCATCCCAAATTGGAAAATGCAACCTCTAGATGCATTTGCATAATAATTTGTTGATTAATTTTTCATTGATTCCAACTATGTATAGTCAATGATTGCAACTGTTGAGTCCTTGGTACCTTTTGTGGAACCCCTTGGGGTTAGTGTTTAGTTTGTGGTTGTATGTGTTAGAAGATCCCTTTTGACCTTTTCCAAACCCAATATTGAAGCCCTTAGAGGCCTTGGAACAATGGAAAAATCCATGGTTACGCATTGACTTGGTTAAGTGCCCCTAATTTGTATCTTGGTCCCATTTGAGTCTATTGTCGAGTTCCTTGCTCCTGGTTGATATTCAGTTGTTGGTATTTGTGTTTCTTGTTATGATTGTACTTGTTTTTGTCTCTTGATTGGTTTTTCGATGGATGATGTCATTCATGTGTGTAAATTCCTTAATGTGTTGATGGTGGATCCCATTGCTTGTATTGGATGGTCTTGAGGTTGTTGAGTTCTTGTGGAATCCTTAAGCCCACAAGATTAGATCTTGATACTCCTGCATGTGGAGACTTGGGTCTTGGAACCCAAACTTATGGTGGTATGTTGGAAACCCTTCTTATGGAGTCCTTGGTGTCCTTGGAAGTTTGGGTCTTGAACCCACACATATGGTGGCTTAATGGACCTTGTACACTATATGGTAATTGTCACGTTGTATCCTTGTGATCATGGATATGAATCCCATAAGGTGTTGCAAACTAATGTCGAGGTCTTTGTATCCCTCTTTTCGAGTGTTGGTACTTTTATCGTGATGAATATATATAGTGGAACCATTGGATATGGTTTTAATGATATGGAGAACTTGAACATGATGATGTTGAATCCCTTGAATCCATATTGTATAATAATGATGATGATATTCCTAAAAAATTCTTTGTTCCCACTTGATTGGTGGTGTTCGGGTCCTTGATACCCTTGATATGATGAGTATATGGTGGATCCCTCCTCCTTATTGATGTGAATTCTATGGTTGTGAATACCATAGAATACCTCATGACTTTAATGATGTCCATTGAATCCTTTGACCTTGGAACTTATGCATAAGGTAACATGGTCGTTGGAACCTTTATGTGTGGAATCTTTGAAGTCCTAAACAAATTGAAGAATTTAAGGGTATTAGACCAAGAATTTGCAAATAAACCCAGCATAGGGAGATAGACCTCATCAATCCATTTATTTTACTATGTGGATCATCTTCTAACTCATTACGCTTGAAGAGAGATGAATTTTTGAAGTTGGTGTACCCCACCTTTTTGGGTTAGCCGACCAAACAATAGATAATTTATTTATTTGTAATTTTGAATTGCATGTCGGCCCAATTTGAGGAACTAACTTTCCTCCACTACCTATATAAATAGAATATCAAATTTTTCATTTGTTCATCAATCAAGTCTTTCTATGGTATTTCACACCTCTTGGAAAAAGAGTGAAACTTTGTCGAGGAGAAATTTTTTGGCATCTTTGAGGATTGAAGAGATTCACTAAAATTGGCATAACTTTCTCATACAGAATCAGAATTACAAAATTTTTAGCTCATTAGAAATATTGTTGTGAGGGTTATGTGATGACATGATATAGATTTTATTTTGGTTTGTCTATTGCTTCTTCATATTGTGATCTTCAAAAATGTATGGTTCATGCTTATGGGTTTCTCTTGTGATGGCACATGTCTCTCATGGATAGAGTTCATCTTTGATCTTAGTATGTGAGCCTATATATTGGTCTATATATTTGAAGTCATTGAATATGTTATGGAGGATATGGTGATGGTTATCTTGGAATATATCTTGATGTGATCTTGATATAGATCTTGATGATTATCTTGGATATTGTTGGCATATATTTTGGTGTTTATATTGGTTGTTGTATAGTGTAGTATTGAATGATAAGTTGACATGTACGTAATATATCTTGTGAGTGATTTCTTTGATCAACCTAAGTGTTTTCTTTGAAAACTAGTTTAACAAGTGTTGATCATTTTGTCTTTTACCTAAGTGGAGATGGGTTGTTATTGACTATTAATGACAACCTTTGACAGTATTGTAAGTGACTATTTGCTTGATATTTGTTTGATTTGTTAACTTGATTTGAGTGGAGTGAAAAATACTTTTGTGTCTAATATTTTATGAGATCGATTGAGTTTGACATAGTTGGTTAATTATTTTATCTTCTTGCCTGAGGTTAGTTGGTTGAGTTATATCATGATTAACTGTCAAGTATTTCTTGATTGTGATTGAGGTTGGTTGTGGTGTCATTGAGTTGAGTGTGATTGGACAAAGTTTGGTTGGCCATATGTGAAGTCTCTTGGTTGCTCAAATGTGTCTCTTACTTGATGAACTAGGCCAAGTAAGAAGGGTTGGTTGACTGTCAGATCACTTGATTAGATTAACACAAGTATATGATTGATTTGGCATAGGTACACATGCAGAATGGTACAGGTTAGTTCAATTGAGCAAGATTAGCACAAGTTTCCTTATTTGTAGTTGGTATGAATCACAATGGATGAGTTGTATGAGCAGTTGGTTTGAATCAGGTGGACTGAGTTTGGTGTACAGTTGGATAGACTTAGATTGACTGTCAGTTGGTGTTGAGCAACAGATTGATTCATACAACTTGATTAGATAGGTTGTTTGTACAGATTGATGAGTAGTGTGATACAGTGGACAGTGATCATTTTATGAGTAATTATCAGATGATGAGCAATGGTTAGTATTGGCAATGTTTGTGTAATGTGGTACAAACTATGCATTGTAGTATAGGTGTTGATTAGCATGTCCGTAGGAACAGTGGAGTCGTGGTTCAACAGTTTCTATCTTCATATCAGGGTGGAAGGGCAGGGAAAGGAAAGGGGGTTGTAGACTCCTTCCAATTGTAGCCGAAGAACTAGGGATTTAGATATTCCTTAAGGTTGTAGCCTGTAAATTAGGGGGTTGTAGCCTCCTTCCAATTGTAGCTAGAAAATTGAATTCATTCTAATAAGGGGGTTGTTGCATCCTTCCAGTTGTTGCTGGAAAACTATTATTATAAGGCTTCCATGCTTTTTCCCTAGGATTTTGGTTTTCACGTAAAAGTCTTGTGTACTTTTTTTTTCTATTCTTCTTATGTGATGATGATATCATGATATGTGATGATGACCTATAATTGTTGATATAATGATAAAAACATACTATGCATAGTATTGAATGAGTTGATGATGATTGTTAATGTTGAAAAAGTAACAAAATATATACACACAGTTCACCCCCCCCCTCTCAGTTTGATTGATGTGTCCAACATCATTAATCTGGGAACAAGACAAATTGATTTATATGGGAGAGCTCAAAGTCTCCAAGAATCAATCCCTCTTAGCTGGAGACTCTGGGAATGCACAAGAAAAATGGAAGCAAAGAGGAGAAGCGAATAGGAATACTGATTTGAAGCCCAAGGAGAAGGAGAATGCTTCTGATGTAGCCTCTCGTTCCAATAAGAACAAGAACGATAATTTTGAAAAAACTAAATGCTCTTACTACATGAGAGGATTTCATCTAGAAAGTCTTTGTATGAAGAAGAACATTGACCAATTATCTAAGCTCCTTGAATAGAACAACATTTCCCTTCCTCAAGGTGAAAATAAGTATGAAGTTGGAAACCAAATAGAAGAACATGATAGGTTCCATGCTTCAAAGTAGGCTTCACTCGATCAAATAACTATCTGATTGATTCAGGATCATCCAACCACATGGTTTCTTCCAAATAATCCTTCACTTCTATGGATCTCTTTGAAGGACCAAGCATCCATATGGGAGATGATTCTCAGATCCCAGCCGTGGGGAAAGGTTCATTTAAAATCAAGCATGGAGAGTTCCAAAATGTGCTCTATGTTCCCTCCCTAGCAGCAAACATGTTGTTTGTATATTAGATGACACATACTATCCCACCAAAGCGAGTAGTATTTGGTCCTCACTCAGTGGAGATATTAGATATCTCAACTGGGAAGATTATAGTGAAGGGTATTGCAATCCATGCCTCCAAGGCATATGAATTCTCACACTTTCTACCATACTCGGATCCAGTACAATCTCAGCTACCATTCAAAGCAGAAGAAGGTTTAAACTCTCCTTCATTTTCATTTATAGATGATGATGTATTATCTAATGTTTTGGATTTAGAAGATGGGGAACAATATCAACATGATCTTGATATTGAAATTGAACCTCAAGAGGATCTAGATATAGATACAACATCTATTTCAAATCAGAGGCCTAAATTGGCCCAAAATATCATTGAAGAAGCTAGGAATGTTGCTATGGATCTAGATGACAGACAAAGAACGAGTTCCAAGTATCAGAATCAACACGTTTCACTCTCCCATCCAGATCGAATTCTCCCAGAGAGGTGTTTCATGATGATGGGATAAAATCCTCAATCATTCAAAGAATCTTGCCATGATCCAAGATGGAAATCAACTATGGATGAGGACTTTTGTTTGCTACAGTACAACCAAACCTAAGACCTTGTCACCTTACCTCCTAAGAGGAAGTTAGATCAGTGCAAATGGGTATACAAGACCAATATAGCATCTAATGGAACCACAACCAAGTACAAGGCTCGGTTGGTATAAAAGGGATAATCACAATTCCATGGACTAGACTACAAGGAGACATTCACTCTACTAGCAATAATGGACTCCATTAGACTAGTCTTGGTAGTTGCAACTTCAAAGAGGTTGGAGGTACATCACATGGATGTGAAGAGTGAATTCCTCCATGGTGAACTGAAAGAAGAGATCTATATGAGACATCCTGAGGGGTGCATTAAAGATTCATCCTTATTCTCCAAACTAAGGAAATCTCCTAGTTAGTTACAACTAACATGTTGAATGCTCAATATAAATTGTCAACCCAGGGAAGTCTTTTTATTTCAAAGATAATTCACATTTTCTGTGCATAAACACTAAGTAGCTGATTAATTTAATGAAGGATTAACTGTGCTACCTATATGCTAAGTCAAACTCCTCTCATGATTAAACTGATCTAAATTACCTACTTAAGAATTTCATAATTGCAATTACTTTCCTACAACTTCAATCAAGCAAATAATGATTCTAGAAATAAATAACAAGAATACTTTTGCAAGAAGTTAAGTCCTAACATTACCAGACTATATGCAGATCCATCATCACTAGTTTGATTCAACTGATCTAGGAATAGGAAATAACAGGAATTGAACCAAACAACTCTAAGTTATAATCTGATTGAATTAGAAAACCTGAGAAAGGAAAGTAATTAAAAGGAACTAGAGATGAGCTTGACTGTTACAGCTAACACACACTTGCATAATGGAAACTAACCTACACAGTCAACTGTCACACCACATTGTTGCAGCTGAAGAGAAATGTAGATGTGTATTATCAAAGAAAGCACAACGGTTAACCATTATTGTTGCAGATACTGTAAAGAATCCATCTACTATAACTTCCACACCACACAACAGAATAATCAAAACATCTAATTGACTCGGCGATCTATGTGGGAAGGCGGGCCCAGCCTTCAAACAGAGACACTAAAACTAAAACAGATTAAAACATAGAAGTCTGGAGAATCTTGCTTCTTATATTAGAATGGTAAAATGAAAATACAGTTCTCTATCACAGCTTACACATTATAATCCAATATCAACCAACCCTTAGCTCAAAATGTTTCTCAATATTTATACATGATCAATCATAACCTTTGCCCATTGATATCGAGCATCCATGAAGATATACGATCTTCAGGATGCCCTGTTACAATGAGATGTACAGCTTTGAGTGGAATTAAATTAGAGCAGAGAATATAGGGAATCCCGTTGTATGAACCATTAGTGAATAAACAGAACCAATTTAAGGAATACTTTGTCTATTGCAGCTAAACCTTAAGCAACGACATGCTGTTGCAACTGAGTCTATTGCAGCTAATCCTATTGCATCTATACATGGATTTATGACCTATGTTTGCATCCAATGTGTAGGGCTGCAACTGGAAAAGTAAAAGCTGGCAATGAAAGCTCATCTTCTCTTCAAACCACATGGGATGCTACACCTGTACTTCTCAAAGCTTGAACTATCTTTATGAAATCATGATGTATTAGCATAATTCAAGAGGCAGGGTTCTAAACACAACAATCATAGGCATTAATAAGATAAAACAATAATTAATCATACCTATAATACCCCTTTTTTAACACACCTATTATACCCCTTTTTTCCTTATCTTACTTCATTCCACATATCCCTTGTAGGCCACCCAGTACTTCCAACGCTGCTTGTATTTTGCCTTAGTCTATGAAAAATCATCCCTGTATGGCCTTTCCAACCACCAAATGAGTGGAAATTTAAACTTAAGTCCTGGTCAATGAACTCCACACTCCTTCATATAGTCCACATATCCTCTGACCCTAGGGAGTACAAGTTTAAAGTTTTTAAAGCAATAAGGGTCCCTTTTCTTTAAGGATGGAGAGGAAGTATGCCATATATGTTTAATACCTTCCAGGGCCATCTATTGCTGTCTAGAAATATGATCAACACAAGTAGGTATGACCTTTTCTTGTAATTCAATCAGTTGCTGGGTGTTCATGGGAGATGCTAGTCTCCTTTCCTAAAAAGTAAGGAGAAGTCAAGGGGACTGAGGTTCATTCTGAATTCACAAATAGAAGTTAGCCTCATTCTGAGACACTGTCTGAAGGGACCTCTTCCATTTCACATGATTGTGAACAAAATAGGCAAAGGCCCTCAACTGAACATATCCTAAGTAACGAGCAGGGTTAGAATGCAAGTCCAAAGGATATGCCATCTCATGCAAATAAAACTTACATATCAGGTTCTGCTCAGCGAAGTTGCTTTCCATAAAAGTTTCCAAAAAATGGGTAGAAGGTGTCAAATTATAAGGTATCCCTTCCCTTAAGGATTTTAATTTAAAAAAAGTTAATTGTTCATAAAAAAATACGAGATAGGAGGGAGATGGAGATCAGAAACTCATAAATTCCTGGAAGAGGGAACATAGCTGCTCTTTCTCTATCTCCATGGACTTGAATTTCTTCAACTCCCTCAACTCTTTTTGTGCCCCTTCCCAACATAGCTTTTGAAACATTAGTTCCTCTACCCATTTTTCCCTCAATTCTTTAATATTATTTATGTGCTTAGCAAGATGAACCATTCCTTCCTGGCATCTATCCACATGATCTTTCCATTTCTGTACTTCCACTCTTAATAATGAGAGCTCTTCATTTTCTTCATCATCAGAAACTGAGACAATTTCCTTAGGAATTTTCATTTCTTCTTTAACACCTAATGTTTCAGCCTTCTCTTCTTGAAGTGTAACAACTTCATCCTTGCTCAAAATTGTTGCAGTGTTCACCTCTATAGCTGCTCCAATAATCAATTTTGGAGATACTGGTTCTTATGTGACATACTCCCTCTCCATTAGTGTTGTAGGAATCTTTGTTTCTGTAGCAACTTTAGTAAAGGTGACTAAAAATGTTGGTTCTTGTGTAACAGCGTCTTCTGTCACCAATATTGTAGCATCCTCTATTTGTATGGCTACATCAAGAAATGATTTCATGAATATTGGTTCTTGTGTGATTATATCCTTCTTCTGAGTTTCATCCCAACAAACCTCAGTCTGTATTGTGTCTTCAACATAAAAATTTTGGGGATGTTGGTTCTTGTGTAACAGTATCCTCTTCCTGTTGAACTTCTTCCTGGATCATTTTTGTGTCTTGAGACTGTTTTGGAGTTTCTTCAAAATCTCTCAGGTTGTAATGAGGAATTGTGTCAACCATTGGCCTGAATGTTTCCAATTGAGTAACAACCTCGACAAGAGTTTCTAAGGGTGTCGGTTCTTGTGTGGAAACATCTCGTCTTTCAACTTCTTTCAGTTGTTGAGGTTGTTCGTGGGTGACCTCAATATTCATTGTTGGTTGGGATTGAAATTGCTCAGCTTCCCCAAATTCATGGATCATCTCAAACTCTGGTTGATCTTCACCCTTCATTTCCATCGCAGGTACCTCTTTTTCTTCTTTAGTTACTTGTGCAGGTCTTTGTGCCACGAATTCCCGCACTATAACTTTATATCCTAATTGGTCAAAAATCTCACCGCATTCTGGGAAAACCAATTTATCTAATTCATCACCCTCCTCATCAGGAGGCGGTCCTTCCAATTGGTCTGTAGCTTCCACCAATGTGTGCAGCCTTTTATCCACTTGTTTCTTGCATGCTTCCTTCTAGTTTTCCAATTCCTTACGAAGAACCTCCACTTCTTCTTTCATCAAACTATTTTCATACAAAAGTCCCTCGATTTGAGGTTCTTATGGAGCAACCTCTGTTCGGGGTGTCAAAATAGGAAATTCAATATTTGATCCAATGTTCTCCCATCTTTCTCGTGCTGCTTCTGCCACTATGATGAATCAGTTATTCTTCTCTTTACCGGCTATGATGCTTGTACCTCTTCTTTTGATCTTCTTCTCTTCCTCCATGGTACAAGGGCTTCTAACTCTACCACTAATGTAGAAGGAACATCTCCCTCTTCAGTGACTCCCCTTGTCTCGGTCATCTCAATTTCTTCCTCGATTAAGGTTCCTCCCCATTCAGGAGAGGATTCAATGGTGAGGATCTCTACATCTCCTTCTTTCATTATATCTCCCAAAGCCTCAGATTCCACTGTCGCAACATCCAATGCTGCTCCAGTTTCATCTTTTGCTGTCGCAGCTTCCACATTATATATTCTTTCCATAGGGTTTGATGTTGTTGCAGCCTCTCTCTATTCTTCCACTTGATTAATTGGGTTTTGTTCTGACACTGTCTCATCTTCCCCCCAACTGAATTGGATGGAATTCGTCCTCCTCCTCTACTTCCACTCCCCCCAATTGTGTAGGTGCCTCTTCTTCCTCTTCTATTGGGACACCACCTAAAAGTGCAGGTGCCTAAATTATATCAGGCTAACCAGTGAACTGTTCCCAGGTTTGGTTCTGTTGTGCTAAGGCCCATATGATAAGTAGTTTGTGGCTCGAAACGTCGAGAAGAAATTACAACTAACGCAGTCTTCCTTCCCACCATCTTCATCTTTCACTGCGTGATCATGAACAGATAAGTAGTTTAATTAGGTCATGATGGGTGAGAGAAGAATATGGGCATTGGGCTAACCTTACAAACCCTGCCATATGATGTAGGTCTTTAAACAAATAAAATGGGATGTTGATTAAATCCATGTGGCGTAAATGAGATAGTAGAGGAAACTCATAGAAATACAATGTCTAATACCTACCTTCACATGTGATGTACTTCTTCAGGAAGACTTCCACTTCATTCCAAGGGTGAGGAAATGATTGTAGTGCTATCCCTCACTTCTCTTGGTGGACATGCTCACCAGCTACCAGAAACTCCCACATTGCAGCCGCATTGTGGGTTCTTCTTCCAAACCAGGTTCTTCCCACCTAAGGAAGACTAGTAACCTCAGCCACAATCTCCTCAATAGATTCTATGCGTCGACCTCAGAATTCTGAATAGGTTTGTCTCAAATTTAGAGCAAAATGTAGAGATGTTTCTCGATGAAAACCATTTAAGCATTGAAAGAACTCGGTCGAACCAGCTGCTTCGAAAATGGAAAAAAACTATGTGTTTCTACGTAGGTCCTTCGTGTCTACAGGTTCATGTCGAGCTGGGATACCCATATCACCTCTCTTTCTAAATTCTAGTGTGAACTTGACAAATTACAGGCCCAGAAATAGAAGTTGCAGCACAGGAACATGCAACGAATAGCCAAGGTCTAGGTTGGATAAATTAGGAAAGTTATTACAGTTATGGGCGGGGAATAATTGGCAAGATTTGGCGCAGATTAGGAAAAAGGTGACATTTGTGTGATAAGCTCAAGTACCCGTTCAGATGTGTTGATTAACAATTAAATGAGTACTGGTGTAATGGCGGGTACAAAAAGGTAAAACATGATTAATATCGTCAAATCCAATTTATATCTAATCATGTATATGGCCAGAATATGTACCTTCGCGATACAAGGTGAACTGTGACTTCCCATAATAGTTCAGCAGCCATCAATTGAAAACATAATTGTGTGCGTACTGCTATGATCTCATCCCCAATGAATTAAGAACTGTATTTTCATATTTGAAAGAGAAGTAACTGGAGTTGTGAGGTGAGTTGGAACCCAGCAAAGTCATGGATGACAGAATTTGGGGCCTAATCTGCAGGAGTTGCATATGTGTTGGCGATAAATCTGAAGGACTCGCAGCTGCTTTGCCGATAAATCTTGAGGAGTTGCAGCTACGAAGATAGGAAAATCAGTGAAACTTAGCACAAGTGCAGCTGCGAGAATAGAAAGATAGGAAAAATTTTGGTGGTTCCGCAGCTGCGGAGATAGGGGAAATCAACGAAAATTGGTGGAGTCATAGCTGTGAAAATTAGGGAAATCTGTGGAATTTGGTGGAGTCGCAGCTGCGGAAAATAGGAAAAATGGGAAAATTTTAACAGATTCGCAGCTATGAAAAATGGGAAAATGGTCAAAATTTTAACAGAGTCGCAGCTGCAAAAAATGGGAAAATGGCAGATTTTAACAGAGTCGCAGCTGCGAAAAATGGGAAAATGGGCAAATTTTCATAGAGTCGCAGCTGCGAAAAATGAGAAAATGGTCAAAATTTTAATGAAGTCGCACCTGTGACTGAGTTGTTCATCATTCATTTTTCAAGGAGCTCTTCCAAAACAAGACCATGGATTAAGGCACTTGCAGTCGTTATTCCCAGTCATGACCGCTGCTCATTAAGTAAGTTCCTACACAGATTCTTTATTTATTTATGTACAAATTCCTGTGTGGAAATCACATTGTCCTTTTAAAGATTGACAAGGACAGAGAAAAATTCATGTCCTTGCTTTAACTAGTATCTTGGATCAGCTGCGACATGCGAGATAAATGCATCCCTTGAGATTGGCTTGTGATACAGTCATAGCCTGTGACCATTAGCAAGTAATGGTGTATGATCTTCGTCAATAGTGACCAGGTGAACTATGCCATTATCAAATACCCTATCTATCTGGTATGGACCCAACCATCTTGTTTGAATCTTACCTTTGAAGTCCCTCTTGAACCTAGAATCATATAACAATGCCTAGTCTCCTTCACATAAGACTTTCTTCTTTATGAACCGATCATGCCACTTATATAGTTTTTGTTTAATTAATCATGTCTGATGTACAGTAGCTATGTGTTTTTCATCGAGCTCATTTAACTGGTTCAATATGTTCCTTTGAGCTTCTATTAAATCTAAGTTTTTCTCCATAGCTATTCTTAAGGTTCTGATTTCAAATTCAATAGGAAAGACAACATTCTTACTATACACCAAGTCGTAAAGGGAGAATATTGTAGTATTGCACCAAGTAGTGCGATATGCCCAAAGTGCCTCTAGAAGTCTGTCAAACCAGTCTCTGCGATGGCTTCTCACTGTTTTTGTGAGAATATCTTCAATCAGTTTGTTGGTACTTTCCACCTGGCCATTGGCCTGTGGATGATAAGGTGAAGTTATTATGTGTTGAATATGATACTTTTGTAACATAGCTTCCAGTTTGTGGGACACAAACTGCGGTCCTCCATCTGTGACTATCTCCTTGGGTACCCCAAAATGAGTGAATATTTTTGCATATAGGAAATCTATTATAGCCTAATCATTGGCCTTGAACAAGGCCACCTCCTCCACCCATTTTGTCATATAATCGGTGCAACTAAGATGTAAACTTTTTGCTTCGAGGGAGGGTTGATGGGCCCAACAAAATCCAAGGCCCATCTGTCGAAGGGTTCAACCACCAGCTATGGTTGAAGGGGCATCTTGTCCAATCTATTAGGTTGGACCATCCTCTAATAGTTATCACAAGCTTATACATACTTCTTCGCATCCCTGAAAACTGTTGGCCAATAATAGCCCATTTGTAATACCTTATGACCTATTCATTTGTCAGCAAAGTGTCCCCCACAGGGCTCTTCGTGACAATCCTTCAAGATACTGAAAATTTCATCCTCTCTTACACATCTCTTGATTTCAAGATCAGAGCCTGTTTAGAAAATATGGCCATCTATCCAGTAGTACCTGGCACTTTGTTGGATGATCTTCCTTTTCTCTCTCCTTGACAGATGTGTCGAAAGCATTCCTGTAGCCAAATAGTTAGCAACATCTGCGTACCAGGGGGAATGAGCTGATACTGCAAACAAATGTTCGTCTAGAAAATAATCTTCAACTGGCATGGTGTCATCACTGTTAGTAAAATGAGATAAAAAATCAGCAAAAACATTTTCCTTTTCAGGTATGTCAATAATCGTAATGTCAAACTCCTATAATAGTAAGAACCATATAGTTATCCTAGCATTTGTAATAGGTTTGTTCATTAAATACTTGATGGATGAATGGTCAGTGTGCACAAAAGTGGGGTATCCAGTGATGTAGTGTCTGAATTTATTGATGGAATAGACAATGGCTAAAAATTCCTTTTATTTAACAATGTAATTGAGTTCAGAAGGGGCCAAGTTTTTGCTGATATAGTAAATTGCATATGGGGCTTGACTATCCTATTGTCCCAGCACTGCTCCAATGGCAATGTCAGAGGCATCAGAATAAATATGGAAAGGCAGAGCCCAATTGGGCCCCCTTAATATAGGATCTGTAGATAGCCTCTTCATAAGTTCAGTGAATGTTGTTTGGCATGTATCATTCCAAATGAACTGTACATCCTTCATTAACAAAGTAAATAAAGGAGAAGCTAGTTTGGAAAAAATTTCTATGAATCTTCTGTAATAACCAGCATGCCCTTAGAATCTACGTACCTATTTCTATGTTCCAAGAGTGGGTATGTTTTCAATTACCTTCATTTTGTATGGATCTACCTAGATACCATCAGCAAAGATAAAGTGCCCCATAATTACA
The DNA here is from genome assembly GCA_001517045.1 of Pseudotsuga menziesii. Lineage (NCBI taxonomy): Eukaryota > Viridiplantae > Streptophyta > Pinopsida > Pinales > Pinaceae > Pseudotsuga > Pseudotsuga menziesii. The sequence goes on along the minus strand of LPNX010267936.1, from coordinate 86,351 downwards.
CCCTCGCTCATCATCATATGGCACTTTTCAGTGCTCAAAGATAGTTGGGTTTTCTCACAGCGTGTTAAAACCATTTATAAGTTTTTTAGTTCCTCCTCAAAGTCACTGCCATAAGGGGTAAATTCATCCATGAAAATATCCATACTGTCATTGACCATCTCTAAAAATATGACAATCACAGCTCTCTGAAAAGTGGCAGGGGTGTTGCACAGACCGAAGGGAAGTACCCTATATGCAAAGGTACCCTGGGGACAGGTGAAAGTGGTATTATCTTGGTCTTCGAGAGCGATCTGGATTTGGTTGTACCCACTAAACCCATCTAGGAAGGAAAACAAATTCCTCCCAGATAATCTATCAAGTACCTGATCGATGAAGGGAAAAGGGAAATGGTCTTTCTGTGTCACTTTGTTTAACTCCCTATAATCCACATAGACTCTCCATTTCCCGTTCTTCTTTGGTACTATCACAAGTGGAGAAACCCACTCGCTGTCTGAGATCAGGTATATAAACCTTGCTTTTAAAAGCTTTTGAATTTCCTCTTTCACTATGTCCCTAAGGTTGGGTTTCATCCTTTGTTGTGGTTGGCACACAGGTCGAGAGTCACTTTTAATGTAAATGTGGTGGGTGCACAAATTAGAGGGGATACCCTTCATATTTGTGTACTCCCAAGCAAATGTTCCCTTTTGTTGTTTTAGAAGTGTGACTAGATGTTCCAATTCATTAGGGGTGAGGTTTGGATTGATATTCAGTGTTTTTCCTAGCTCTATCTCGACTAGAATACTTTTTGAATTCTTGAGTACTGGAATTATACTGGTGTCACTGACTAAAGTCTCCTTTGTAATATTTTCTTATTTTCTTCATCTAGGGTACTATTCAGGATTTGGTAAACATGTTTATTGATAGTTGTAGGCTCACTGATGAAACTATTGATAGCATCATCCTCAGTTTCATCTTTGAAGGTTAAGGCTTTCCCTATCGTTAACAGCGGTTGAACACCATATTCCTCCTCTAGATCCATCCATAGTGGAGTTTCCGCTTCTAAGCTAGGTCGAGCTAGAGGGTATAAGGTAAGAATTTTTGTCTTGTTCCCATCTAAAATGGTCATAGACCCTGACCGACAGCTGATGTAAGCATCTGTTGTGGCTAACCAAGGTCTTCCTAGGATCAGCGGGTGCCCCCCTAGCTGTGACTTTGGCTGTAACACCAAGAAGTCTGTGGGGTACTCCCATGAATCTATTGAGGCAATGAGGTCATCCAATATTCCCTCAGGTTTGATGGTGGACCTGTCAGCGAGTTCTAAAATGGTAGGGGTTGGCCGAAGGTTCATGTGCCCAAGTTTTCGTACAGTTTCTATGGTCATAACGTTAATGGATGCACCTAAATCCACACAAAAATTTGGTATCTGAGTGTCCCCAATATGTAATGTGAAAATTGGGTTCCTAGGATTATCGTATTTGGATAAGAAGGTATTTCCCATTATGAGTTCAAAATTTTTTCCTAGAACATGGACTGTGGGAGGATCCCTAGGTTTCCTTCCTGGTTTTCTTACACAAAGATCATGGACCATCTTGGCGTAGATAGGCACATCATGGAGGGCTTGCATAAGTGTAATTTTGACATATAAGTTTTTAAACTCTCCCAGGAGGTTAAATTGAGGCTGTTCCATTGTTTTCTGTAGTGTCAGTCATTCAGGGTATAGCGGTTCTCTAATTAGTTGTGTAGGATGTGTTTCGATAACTATTTCTCCTTGTGTTTCAACCGGTGTCTCGGTAGGACTTTCATCATACTCAATAATGGGGATTGTCATGTTGGATGGGTATTTCTAATTCATCCTTACTTCAGTCACTGAGGATGGAACATATTTAATGACTAAAGGCTCTAGTACTCTCCCTGATTGTAAGCGTATGTCGTTACAAGGAACTAGAGTGATGGAGTAAGCTGGCATGTTGGTGGTCTCAAACTGGTGGACTACTTTATTTTTTGGGTTGGTGTTAGGTTGGGCAGGCATCTGCAGTCGTATAGGAATGTTCATTGGTGCAGCGTTTTTCTGGAGTTGTAGTTGCAGCTGTTGGTACTGTTGGTGAGGATAATTCTGAGGAGGGTATTGTTGGTGAGGAAACTGTTGATGGCAGAACTATTAGTGAGGAGGTTGGTTCTAAGGAAATTGATTTCCTAGATTGGAGTTCCTCCATCCAGGAGACCAGGAAGTCTGTTGATTTAGTAGTTGTGTCCAAGGTGACCAAGAGTTGAAATTCTGCATAGAAGGCTGAGATGGATGCCATTGATGGTTAGAATAGTGTGAAGGGAATTGTGTATTCATATGATTCATATTATTCATACTATTCATTTTATTCCAAAAGGGAAATGAATCTGGATTCATACCTTGGTTTCGAGGCTGCCAAGGATTCTTCTGAGCGATGAAGTAAGCTGGTTCCACATCCAGATTTGATGCCTGCAGTACTGCCTTCGCTTGGGGTAGTGAGGGACACTCCTTCGTATCATGGTTCAGTTCACATAGCTGGCACACTTCCACCTTTTCAAGTGGACATTCCTTCAGGGGGTGCTTCTTCCTACATCTGGGGCAGAATACACCAAGTGTTAAATATTCTACTACTTGCTTCTACTTTGCTCTTAGGACATCTATTTCTGAGAATATGGATCTAATCATCTTTGTTTTGAAGTTCTTGAGAATGTATGCTATTTCTACTCAGTTGGCTCCTCCATTAGATGACTTATGTGTTCTATCGAAGACATCTCATTCTAATTTGTCCCATTTGTTGGTTTTGGAGGATCCTTTGAAATACCTTCTACATAATTCAATAATATTTTCAAAGGGTTCTTTCGAGATATCCCCCTTTCCCAGCAAGTTCAACATTCTTAGGAAATAGTCTCTAATCCCATGAATTAGGATAATATTGAGCACATCTAGCCCCATAGTAATCTATCCTGCCCTCTGTACATTGTACAGAAGCCTCTCAATGAAATCTTCCAGACTCTCTTCATCCTTCTGTACCATCTTGAACGGCTCTTCTCTTTTATCTTTAGTGTTACAGTACTCCTAGTATTTGTTCAAGGAACACATGCTTCATTTGATCCCAAGTGGTAACAGTCTCACCACCTAGGCTCATAAACCAACGCATTATCCTTCAAAGTAGCAGGGAAAATTTTTAACTTCTGCTCGCTAGAAGTGTATTCGTAGCTACAACATAGGATGTCAAACTTGAAGAGGAAATCATTTGGATCCTCTGTGGACTTCCCATGAAAATGTGGTAATACTGATGGTGATATGTTTTTCATGGGGGCTTGTCTAGCTAGCTTTCGAATGGGGAACTGGAGTGTGGCAACTGTCCCCTCATGCGGGGGGTCTCCTTCATTGTGATGGTTTCCCCCCACCACTTCCTCATGATTTTCAAGTTTACATCTGTCTTTCATGTTTTCCTCTGCTCTCTCCTATCTTTTCCTTCTCTGATATTCCCACTTCTAATGAAGTTGTGTCCACTCCTCATTTGTCACCTTCTTCCCGTCAATGTGGTAAACCACCTCTCGGTCACCTACTCCCACAACACTAGCTCTGTCTTCATCCGCAGGGACACTTGATGGTGTCACAGCTCCTCCTGTATTCTCCACTGTGGAAACTGATGCTTCCACTCTAGGGGTAACCAGGCTTCTTCTGACAAATGATCCTTAATGGAGAGCTCCAATAGAATCATTGGTTCTGGCAACCAGATCGTCAATGAATATAATTCTTCCCAATGCTGGGTTGTTACCACGACCTCGACCACCTACAAAAATAGTATTCTGGGGAGTTCAGGGGGTTCTTTGAATTTCACGATGTAATCTCCTCGTATCCATACAGCCCAAAACATGTAATCTTAGAAATTGAATAAAAATGAACATGTTCAACTACTATGGTGTCTAACAATTATCTTCCCTGACAACGGCGCCAAAATGTTGGTCACTCTATTTGCTAGTTAGTTATAGCTAACATGGAGAATGCTCAATATAAATTGTCAACCCAAGGAAGTATTTTTATTTCAAATACAATTCACACTATCTATGCATAAACACTCGGTAGCTGATTAATTGAATGAAGGATTAACTGTTCTACCTATCTGCTCGATCAAACTCCTCTCGTGATTAAATTGATCTAAATTACCTACTTAAGAATTTCAGAATTGCAATTACCTTCCTACAACTTCAATCCACAAACTAATTATTCTATAAATAAATAACTAGACTACTTTTGCAAGAATTTAAATCCTAACATTACCATACTATATGCAGATTCATCATCACTAGTTTAATTCAACTGATCTAGGAATTAAACCAAACAACTCTAAGCTATAATCTGACTGAATTAGTAAACCTGAGAAAGGAAAGTAATTAAAAGTAACTAGAGATGAGCTTGAGTATTACAGCTAACACACACTTGCATAATGGAAACTAACCTACACAATCGACTGTCACACCACACTGCTGCAGCTTAAGAGAAATGCAGATATTGATTATCAAATAAAGCACAACGATTAACCATTACTGTTGCAACTACTGTAAAGAATGCATCTACTATAACTTCCACACCGAACAACAAAATAACTGAAACATCTAATTAACTCAATGATCTCTGTAGGAAGGTGGGCCTAGCCTTAGAACAAAGACATCGGAACTAAAATAGATTAAAACATAGAATTCTGAAGAATCATGCTTCTTATATTAGAATGGTAAAATGAAATTACAGTTCTCTATCACAACTTACACATTATAATCCAATATCAACCAACCCTTGGCTCAGAATGTTTCCCAATATTTATACATGATCAATCATAACCTTCTCCCACTAATATCGAGCAGCCATGAAGATCTACGATCTTTAGGCTACCTTGTTACAATGAGCTGTACAGTTGTGAGTGGAATTGAATGAGAGCAGAGAATATAGGGAATCCTATTGCGTGAGCCATTAGTAAATAAACAGAACCAATTTAAGGAATACCTTGTCTATTGTAGCTAAACCTCAAGAAACGGCGCGCTCCCGCAGCTGAGTCGATTGGAGCTAATCTTGTCGCATCTATATGTGGAGTAACGACCTCTTTTTGCATCCAGTATGTGGGGTTGCAACTGGCAAGTAACAACTGGAAATGAAATTTCATCTTCTTTTCAAACCACTCAGGATGCTACACCTATACTTCTCAAATATTGAACTATCTTTGGGAAATCACGATGTATTAGCATAATTCAAGTGGTAGAGTTCTGAACACAACAATCATAGGCATTAATAATATAAAATAATAATTAATTGTACCTATAAGATTCAAGGCTCAATATGAGAATAAAACATTTGTATGGTGCATGGAATGAAGTAAGTTAAGGAAAAATGGGTATAATAGGTGTGGTAAAAAAGGGGTGATTGCGGACCCAACAAAGGACAAGAATGAGAATTTTGAAAAAGCTAAATGCTCTTACTGCATGAGAGGATTTCATCCAGAAAGTCTTTGTATGAAGAAGACCATTGACCAATTGTCTAAGCTCCTTCAACAGAACAACATTTCCCTTCCTCAAGGTGCGAATAAGTATGAAGTTGGAAACTAGACTGAAGAACATGAGAGGTACCATGCTTGAAAGTAGGCTTCACTCGATCAAAGAACTATCTAATTGATTCAGGATCATCCAACCACATGGTTTCTTCCAAAGAATCCTTCACTTCTAAGGATCTATTTTGAGGACCAAGCATCCATATGGGAGATGATTCTTATATCCCAGTCGTCGGGAAAGGTTCCATTAAAATCAAGCATACAGAGTTCCAAAATGTGCTCTATGTTCCCTCCCGAGAAGCAAACATGTTGACTATATATCAGATGACACATACTAGCCCACCAAAGTGAGTAGTATTTGGTTCTGACTCAATGGAGATATTAGATATCTCAACTCAAAAGATTATAGTGAAGGGTGTTGCAATCCATGCCTCCAAGGCATATGACTTCTCACACTTTCTGCCATACTTAGATCCAATACAATCTCAGCTACCATTCAAAGAAAAAGAAGGTTTAAACTCTCCTTCATTTTCATTCGCAGATGATGATGTATTATCTAATGTTTCAGATTCAAAATATGGGGAACAAGATCAACATGATCTTGATATTTAAATTGAACCTCAAGAGGATCTATATATAGATACAACATCTATTTCAAATCAGAGGCCTAAATGGGCACAAAATCTCATTGAAGAAGCTAGGAATGTTGCTAGGGATCTAGATGACAGACAAAGAACGAGGTCCCAATATCATAATGAACATGTTGCACTCTCCCATCTAGATCCACTTCTCCCAGAGAGGTGTTTCATGATGATGGGATCAAATCCTCAATCATTCAAAGAATCTTGCCATGATCCAAGATGGAAAGCAACTATGGATGAGGAATTTTGTTCGCTACAAGACAAGCAAACCTAGGACCTTGTCACCTTGCCTCCTAGGAGGAATTTAGTTCAGTGCAAATGGGTCTACAAGACCAAGCTATCATTTGATGGAACCACAACCAAGTACAAGGCTCGGTTAGTGGAAAAGGGATAATCACAATTCCATGCACTAGACTACAAGGAGAAATTCGCTCTAGTAGCAATAATGGACTCCTTCTATGGGCTCAAATAATCCCCAATTACATGGTATTCCAATATTTATTTTTTTCTCATGTTAGAGAAATTTGAGAAATGCAGATATGACTGTAATGTCTACATGCAGTAGAAATGGGGGTCATTACTGTTGATTGTCCTATATGTCGATGACTTTCTCATTACTAGCAGCTCTATTGTTGGGTTGAGAAGCATCAAGTCATCTTTGAGTGAAGCATTCACTATGACAGATCTATGACTCTTGAAACAATTCATTGCTCTCGAAGTAATTCAAAATACTTCGGGAATCATTATTCATAGTCTAGATATTCATTAGATTTTATTAAAATATTCCACATGGAAGATTGTAAAGCAACACCCTTTCCCTTCCTATTTGGCATCAGTCTAGAAGAATGTGGTTCTACACCATTGGTTGACAACACTCTCTTCAAACAACTCATTGGTATCCTACTATACCTCACACATTATATGCCAAATATATCCTATGTTGTGAGTGTTTCTTCCAGATGCATGCAGGAGCCCCATGAGTTGCAGTGGAAGGAAACAAAGAACATCTTACACTATGTGCAGGGTACTAGAGACTATGGGATCCATTATTTAGTTGATGCACAATTATATCTCATTGGTTACACTGATTCAGACTGGGATGGAGATGGGAATGATAGGAAATCTACTTCAGGTTCTTTTTTATGTTGGTATCTGGACCAACTTGTTGGTCCAATAAGAAGCAAGCAGCACCTGCACTCTTTTCAGCACAAGCAGAGTATAGGGGGGATATGAATGCATTTATTCAGAAAGTTGGTTGCATGGAATTTCGATAGAGTTTGGTATTCGCACTTCACCTTCAATAGACATCTATTGTGACAACCAGAGTACCATTAAGATAGCCAATGATCTAGTTCAGAAGCAGCGGACAAATCATATTGAAGTACACTTGCATTACATTGAGGAACTAGTGTATGACAAGACTATCACACTGCATTACTTCCCTACATAGGAGTATATTGCAGATATTTTTACCAATTTCTTCACTAAAAATAGATTTGTCTACCTTAGATATCTTCTTGGTGTAAAAGCTTGAATCATTGTTCCTGATTTCATGCTTTTTTTTTGGTGGGGGGGGTGTTCCCGTTAGATTTTCCCCATTTCCTTGTTTATTAAGCAGTAATTTTATTTCATTTAGATTGTATGGGTAACTTTTTGGCCTAGTTTCCAAGGCCCAAGTTTTCCAAATTTAGGATTAAGGGGGGCTGTTAGGATTAAGTAATCCTCCCTTTGCCCACATAGTATATTTGTTCATTTTGCCTAGCTTAGGAGGTCATTATCACTAAACTAGAGTAAGGGGGGACATGCCCATGAGTCATATAAACTTTTGAGTTTTGGTGCCAACATTAGTTTTGGTTCCAACATGAGTTTTGGTGCCATTGGTGCCATTAGTGCCAATCCCTACACTTTAGGAACCCTCTTTGAGTGCCACCAATAGCCACCATCAGTTGTCTATGGTAGGTAATCAATCATGTTCAGTTATGCTCCAATTTCCACTACTTAGTTCACTTCCATTCACCCCAGCACCATTTTGCATGATTCAAGGGAGTGTGTCACCTTTTGTTCATATACCTCATCACTTAACTAATTGTGAACTAAATTAGGCATCAGGAGTTAAACTAGTGAGCTCCAACTGTGATTTTTCCCACACTGATTTAGCACATCCGTTAGTTTGAGTTGGTGAATTCGAATATTATTCACAGTATTTGAATTCTCCTTATTGTATGACTATTGTATTATTGACATGTTAATGAAGATTGATGTAATGATATTCTGTCCAATTCTTGTCTGATTTGTGTGAAATTTCTTTCATGAATCCATCATTTAGTTTACATTGATTTGTCAATTACATTGCGTCCTTCTTTTCATATTGATTTCATTCATGATTGTAGATCTATAGTTCATGAAATTTAACAGTTTGTGTGTAAGGCATGAAATTTTTTGGTGTACTCCAGCACTATTTGGTCCCTCTCTTGATGTAGAATGGTCCATTTTGTGTATTGGTCATCATAGTTTCCCATAGGGTAATATTGTTCCTTAACGACATCTATAAAAGAAGCCCAAGTGAGATTGGCCTCAAACATTCAATACTCATTGGATGACATTTTTTCACAATAATTTTTCCACCAATTTTTTTCATGGGGGGCAACCTTGAGGAGCACAAAGGTACTGATTTTTTCCTTGTCAAAAAAAAATGTGGACAAAGAAATAACCTTCTAGCAAATTCAATCATTTATCTAGGGCATCAAGATCAATTTGACATTTAAATAAAAGCATATAAAATTTAACTTGTACTTTGAATGGAGTTTCATCTTTGAAATGATTGTTCATTGAAGGTCCATCTATCATTGCTGGAATTTGTCGAAGGATGTGGGCGAAATTATCCATCATCTCATTCTCTATTTCACGAGGGATTACTTGAGAAAAAACATGATAGGATATCCTAATCCATTGTCTCTCTTTTATTCTTCCATGTGACGTCACTTAGGGCATGAGAATAATATTCCCCAAGTGAAATTAGTTTGAGACCCAACTCTCTATACCATGACCTCTTCGGGGACATGCACCAAGAAAAAATTAAAGAGAAGATTGCTTTGATACCACTAATCCATATTTATGTGAGAATAAAATGAGAGAACAGATATAAAACCATATACACATATATATTACAAGGAATACAATGATACATTAAACACATATGTTATTAAATGGCAGAAATAGAACATATTGTACAATAAAGCAGCTAGAATGGTGGTAGTTATATCTTTGAGAAGAGATGTGGCAGATATGCTCATTCTCTATATGATGATTACAAAAGGAGGCCTAAAGGGGATATTTATCACAAGCACGATGGAAAGAACCCTAAACATCTAAAACATAAACCTATAAGATGAACCATTATAAAATTTTTGGCCCCAAGGTGGTTAGTTGAACTGTCAACTTCCTAGAGTCATACATTTTGCATACGATCTCTGTTTTGGGTGCTCAATAGCCCATTGGAAAGGTATATCTGAGACATAACTCTTTGGACTGGGGAAACTAATATATTTTCCCCACCCACCACCCCCTCCCCACACGGCTCCCCTGCACCTACCCATTGAATCGCCAAAAAACATTGTTTAGGGCCTCAAAACAACCCCGAAAGTTTGGGACCCAAAAACGGTATTAAATTTACTAGAAAGATGACAGAATGGAAAATTGTTTTGAGCCACTGAAATAGGTGGTTGGTCACCGGTATCCATCTGGATCATTCCTCCACCCTTAGGAAGAAATGGTCTCCATTGTGTCAAATCTCTCATCACATGTTGAACTGTGTTGGGTTGAGCTCTGGGTGCGCCATTTGTTGAAGTAGAAAGGTTGGCTTTCTTTGACATCTTTAGAAGTTTGTAATTATTGTTGGTGGATGCACTATCCATGTTCAATAATTTTGGTTGTCACATTATCCTTGGTATTAATTGTTGTGGTTGTTTTCTTCCTGGAGGAGCACATTGAATGTGTGGCCTTGCACCATAGAGGTCCTCGAATAAATGAGGCAATAATGACTTTGTGCTCTTCTTGTTTCTGCCGAGTAGAGACACCTTGTGTAGAATTTGTGGAGGCCTATGTGATATGTTGTTCTCCTTCAGAGGAAATTGTGGAGAGAAAAAATTTTAGTGTGGGATATTATCTTCTTGAACTACTTGGTTGGAGTCAATCATATTATGGTAGGTGCATCTTTCTCTGGTATCTAATATATTTTTCTTCCCAAAGTGACAATGACACTATGATTTCATGACTCATATACAACATGACGCTTCCACATATATGGTTATCATAAAAGAACATCATAAACTTCAAGTGTTTCCACATCACACAATACCTTTTCTTTGAATGGATTGATGTCATGTGGTAAGCAACACTAATGACTAACTCGGGTGCCTCATCCTTGGATTAGCTAACTGATAGTGTATGGTTGCATGTAACGTCACCAACCCTCCAACTAGCGAAGAAGACGCTACGGTGTCATTAAACATCTGGGCTAAAATCCCCATGAACATGAACATACCTAAAAATTGAATAAAAATGCTTTGAACTAGAACATACACAGATACATAATTATTTATCATACAGCGGAAGAAAACATATGTTCATTCTAGCATTCAACATTTTCATCATCATTCATTAAACATCAAATATGATTGCATAAGTAAAATAGACAAGAATACTTATCTTATAGAGAATTTGTCCCGCAACTAGCTTCGTTGCTACAATGTTCCACCCAACCATAGGCCAGCGTGCTCCTTAATCTCTCAGCAATGTTGCCACCCCCGAGATGGGCATGATTCCCTAAGGAATAAGGAACAAGCAAGCTTACACATAGCCAAGGATACACAAAACAACAGACCAGCCAAGCCAACACAGTTGGGTTTGTCAAGCCATCCACAAATCAGCCAAGCCAACACCATGGGTTTATCAAGCCATCAAGGAGATGGGAAAGGCTAATTGCTAAGCTGGTGAGCTCATTGCAGAGCTAAGGACTCCTACACCAGAACTAGCATGGCTTCTAGAACACCCACACACACCCAACTCAAGGAAATCAGTCCCTTCTCTGCTACACAGTCCCTCGAGCCTTGAACTCCCTTCCAGTGCTATTCAGGGGTTGTGGAGAAGAAAGCCAACCCTCTATCTCTGTCTGTGTGGATCCCAAACACACCAGGTTTTTCAAGCAAACCAAGCCCTCATCCCCATTCCAATACAGTCCAAAGACCAACCATTGCCTGCATGCAGCAAAACAAGCGATTCACAGCTTTGTGAGAAAAAAAAGGAACACAGGGTGACAACCCAACAATGGTGAACATAGCTCAGGTCAAGCAAAGCAATTCAGAGTTGTTCTTGGCCCTAGAATGGCCAAAACAACTCAGCAGTAACCCAAAAGGTATTTGCACCCATAGCAAACAAACAACGTGGGGAAAACAACAGCAACCACAAATCAGGGAAAGAACAACAGCACCATATCACAATGAAGCGACGGGAACATTACATAGTCCCAAAATGGAAGAGAAATTCCTATTATCATTCTTGGACAAGGGAAAACATGTACGCAGACCACAAATCTGTAAGGAGAACATGCACACAGTTATCGTGTCCTGAGGCCGCCCCTCTAGTTCGTTGTGTGAAGGAAAAACCAGGAAGAATCCTGTGCGTGAAGACAGAGAGAGAGAGAGTCCCTCTACGTGAATATGGTACAAAATGATGGAGAGAGTGGGAGAGTCCAATAATCCCTTGCCCATGTGAAGTGGTGGAGTCTACTGGTGGAGTGTGCATGTGGGAAAACCTGCCACCCACCACTACCCAGCAATAACTTCCCCCAACTAATAGTAGAAGTATTTAATGGGTGGTTGACACATGGATTTTCCCCATAGGTTCAAAGTTTAACAATTCCCCCCCCTATCCTTGGGATAGTCATGCCCTTTTCAATATGGTTGCATTGACATAGTTGGTTGGGGTTCATTTAATTAAAAATGCATATTTACATGATACCAAAACTATTATGTGTTGTATATCACGATATACCATCGGCAACAATTCCAATCACCGAACATAACAAAACCAAATCGATGGTGGGGATTTTTCCTTTAGCTCCACACCATGATTAATTACAATATATATATATATATATATATATATATATATCATGTATATTTAATGCATCGGGGTCAAAACCGGGATGTTACATTCCCCTCCCCCTTCAATAGCACTATCCTTAGTGCTTTACAAAATTTGAACAAAATGATACACTGGTACTGCCTCAGGTTCCACCTGAATCACATCCCAATTTATCACATGGTTAGGGTCATGTACATATCTCTTAAGCAAAGAAACATGAAAAAAATTATGAGCTCTAGTGCTAGCAGGAAATGCAAGTCTATATGCAACTGGCCCTATTCTTTCAAGCACTTCAAACGGCCCACAATATCTTGGTGACAGCTTGGCACAACTCCCAAGCTTCAAGGAACTCTTCCTTGCCCTCACTCTGAGGTAAACATGATCTCCAACACTGAACTCCCTATTCACCTTGTGCTTATCTGCATAGCTTTTGTGTCTATCATGTGCTTCTTTCAAATTCTGCTTGATCTTCACAACCTCTTGCTCCATTTCCTTGAGTAATTCTAGACCAATCACAACCTTGTTTACTGGATTATCCCAAGTCACTGGTGTCCTACATCTTCTTCCATACAAAGCTTCATATGGAATCATCCCCAAGGATTCATGTTGTCCATTTTTATAAGCAAAATCTACCAAGTGTAAGTAATCTTCCCACTTGGCTAGTTTGTCCATCACGTACATGCGAAGCATATCTTCAAGCACTCGATTAACTCTCTCTGTCTACCCATCTATCTGAGGATGGTATGCAGTGTTGAAGCTTAGATTTGTACCCAAATCTACAAAAAACCCCTTCCAAAAATTGGAAGTGAACTTGACATCTAGGTCAGAAACTGTTGCCTTTGGAAATCCATGCAATTTGAAAATCTCCTTCATGAAGATCTTTGAAATGTCATCAGTCTTATGCGTAGACTTAACCGGTATAAAATGTGCTGCCTTTGTCAACTTGTCTACCACAACCATGATGGAATCATGTTGTCTCCAATTCATTGGCAATCTTGTGATAAAATCTAGGGAAATAACTTCCCATTTCCATTCTGGAACTGGCAAAGGTTGCAACAAACCTGCAGGGTGTTTATGCTCAACCTTTACCTGCTGAAATTTCATGCACCTTGAAATGTATTCAGCCATATCCTTTTTCATTCCTGGCCAAAAGTACTGCTTTCTAGTAGTAGCAATCGTCTTCTAGTATCCTGGGTGACCAAAATACGGAGCTTGATGGATCTCATCCATAACAACCCTCCTCAAATATGCTACATTTGGAATATAAATTCTGCCTTTATAAGTAAGGAGTCCATCTTCTTCCAATTTATATCCCTCATACCTCTTCTCAAGACTTTGCTTCTGCAATTTGTCTTTTACTAGCTCATACAATTCATCTCTGGCATTACAATTAACAATCTGCTGCCTCAAATCTGATTGGCAAATACTAAGGGATGCCACATGCATTTCCTGCACCTTCCTGCTGAGTGCATCAGCTACCTTATTCTCTTTTCCCTTTATGTGCTTGATTTCAAAATAGAACTCACATAAAAACTCCAGCCATCTTGCTTGCCTAGCATTCAGAGTAGGCTGATCAAATAGATACTTCAGACCACAATGGTCTGTCCTGAGCTCAAATCTTCTACCCATCAAGTAATGCCTCCACATATTGAGAGCATGTACTATGACTGCAAGCTCTAGATCATGAGTGACATAGTTATTCTCATGCTCCTTCATATTTCTTGACTCATAACATATCACATGGTTGTCTTGCATAAGGACTCCTCCAAGCCCTTGTCTGCATGCATCGGTACACACCACAAAATATTTCTCTAGATCTGCAACTTTCAACACTGGTGCACTGGTGAGAAGATTCTTCAACCCCTGGAAGCTTTCTTCACACCTTGATGTCCATTCAAACTTTATCCCCTTCTTTTGCAAAGAAGTGATGGCATGTGCAACCCTGGAGAATCCTTCAATGAATCCCATGTAGTATCCTACAAGTCCCATTGTTGGAGGACCAAGTCGGTATGTCGACTTGAACAACCGACCGACTTATTCGGATGATTGACTAAGTCGGTTGTCGTTCAAGTCGACATACTAACTTGCTCCTCCAATAATGGGAGCAAGGCATTTCTATGCTAGATGGGGGTCGACCTAGTCATTGGCATCTGTCACATTGACTTACAAAATTTTTGCAATCTCTGTGAAGTGTCGGCCACCATAACCCTGACTATTGGATTTTCTTTGCAGTTGTGTCTGCTTGGAAATGTCCTCCTGCAGGTCCATAATGTGCTTCATGCATAATGTTGTCTCTTTCATGTTCGAGTACACACCTTCTGAGGATGTCATCTAATCCCATCTTGTAAAGAAATCCATTTATAAGACTATATGGTGCAGCTTTCATAGCTAGGATTTGTTTCTTCTTTGTACTCATTCCTTCTGGTGCTTGTCCATCTTCTAAGAACTGGGATGTTTCCTCTAACTCTGCTAGGACTAATTCTATTTGAAATAGATGTGCATCTGGTAAGTCATCTTCGACTCCTGTCAGCTCCTCTCCTGTGTTGATTCGGGATAAATGGTCAGGACCAACATTTAACTTACCTGGTCTGACAACAACTTCGAATTCGAATTCTTGGAATAGTAGTAGCCATCGACAAATCCTTCCATGATGTAGTGGTTTATTGACGAGATATTTAAGTGCCTGATGTTCTGTATACAATATAAATGGGTTAGCTAGAAGATGATGTTGATATTTTTGTAATACAAATACCATTCCTTGTGCTTCTCTTTCTGTTGTTGAATAATTTCTTTCAGCTTTATTTAATTTTCTGCTACTGTAAACTATAGGATAATCCATTCCATCATCTCCTGGTTGAGTTAAGATTGCTCCTATTGCTAGGCCTGATGCATCAATATGAACATGGAATTTGATCGACTAGTTTGTAAACCTTAGGATTGGTGCTTCGAATATTTTTATTTTTAATTTTTCGAATGATATATGGCACTCCTCTATCTAGTTGAAATATTTATCTTCCCTTAATAGTTCTTCAAGTGGATAGGTCATATTTGAATAATATCTTATGAATTTTCTGTAATAGCATGTGTGGCCAAGTAACACCCTGACTTGTTTTGGGTTTACTGGTGGTTTTAGGTTGAGGATAATTTTGATTTTTGCAAAGTCGACCTTAATACCTTCTTTATAGACAATGTTCCCTAGCAATATCCCTATAGGGGTGACAAATATACACTTCTTGATATTTAAGGATAATTGGATTTGTCGACATCTTTCCAACATAAGTCTTAGCCACTTGCAATGATCCTTTAACATGGATTATATTGTCCAATCATCAAAGTATACAGCCATGGTCTTGTAAATATATTCTTGAAATGTTTTGACAACAATTCTAGAAAATACTGCAAGTGCATTTTTTAATCCAAAAGGCATAACCTTGTAAGCAAATGAGCCAAATTAACATACAAATGTTGTTTTTTTCTAATCCTATTTAGTTATTGGCACTTGGTTATAACCTGAGAATCCATCTGTAAATGAGTAGCATTCATGTCCTGCAACCTCATTTAAGATTTCATCTGCATAAGGAGTTGGAAATGGGTTTGTCAGTGTCACTTTATTTAGTTCTCTGAAGTCGACACAAATTCTTAGTTTGGTCGGATCATGTTTCTTAGGTTGTACAACCATTGGAATTGCCCATTTTGATTGGTCAATAGGATAGATGATGCCTGCTGCAAGCATGTTATCAATTTTCTTTTTGACTATCTCTTTGTATTTGTGAGCTAGCTTATATGGCCTTTTCTTCACAGGTCGAACATCAGGTTTAGTGTCAATATTCATTTCTCCCATTTCGTGGACTAAGCCTTTGAGGTCTTTATAATCTCTAGCAAATACATCTTGGAACTCTTTTAATAAGTTCACTATCTCGGTGGTCTGCTCTTCACTCCAGTAGTCACCAATATTTGCCATTTTTGGTCAGTCATCATTTGATATGTCGAATTCTCTACTTTTGACTTTAGCATCTAGCCATTTTGGTGCTTTGGCTTCATTGATTGGTCGGCTTCCTTCTTTAAACTAGGAGAATGTGGCAGGGAAGTCGGCTGCAGACATTCGATCAGTCTACTCCTTGTCGGTTGTTTCAACTTTAAGGACTATACAAATAGGTTTGGTCATTTTGACATGGTTTGATTTCCATCTAAAGCTTTTCTCTTCTGTATTTTCATTTTCTAACTGTAGTCTTGTCAACTGTGGTATTGTCTCGGTTTGTATATTGTTACAGTTCCTTGTCTATCGGTTATCTTTTAAGGGTTTATTTTCTGTCGGTTGTATAAATTCTTTAATATGTTTTGTTGTTTCGACCAACTTTTCATTTTGTGGGATAAAGTTGAAATCTTTAATGAAATTTTGTCTGAGTTCATACCATAAGAATGTTTCACCTCTAGCTTCTTCCATTTTATACCATTTGTTTGGTAAGTCAGCGAGGGTTGATGGAAACAGGTGTGGCCATGTTTGTTCATCCTTGTATCCAATTTTTCTCCATTCTTTTTCACATGTCTTAATATGATCTTCTGGATTCTGTCCTTGGATGAATATAGGTATCTGAGCCTGTTTGGTTAACTTCTTTCCTCCAAATCTTTCTACAAAGAAAATTGAAGCTAATGTCCAGGTCTGCAATCTTGTCTGGTGGGTATCCCACCATCTAGCAGCTTGTCCTGTAAAAGTTTCTACTAGGCTTTGTAGTCGGCCATGTTCACCAATATTTTTGGAAACTTGTTCTACATGTATGACTAGTGATTCTCTTTCCTTGTATCTTGGTATTTGTGTAGTATTTACATTGGTAGGTTTTAAAGTAGGGTATTCCCTAATTTTCTTCTCAAATATTTTTGGGACAATGGACACTATGAAGTACTGTTGGGTGGGATTTTTTTGTACTTTTTGGATAGTCCAGCACTCTCTTGCTTGTGTTTTGTAGTTCTCGACTTCCCAATCATATAATTATGCATTTAAATTATAACCGACTGAGTCTTGGTTTCCTAAATGAAGTTCTCCGTAGATATTAGGTTCTGTATAATATGCATTGTTTTGTATCTAATAAATTTGTCGGATGTCAACTTCTTCATCGATAGGTTTAGTCCAAGGTTCTTCTTGAGATGGATGAATAGGTACAATGACCTTTTGTCCATTTCCTTTTAATTTAATTCTCTATTTGTCCAGGGATATCGATGCTTTCATATTTCGACCCCAAGGTCGATCAACTAACGTTGGGAAGGAACTGGATCCTTCCTTATGGTCAATGATTTCGAAGTCGAATTTGGTCGAGATTCCTTTTATAGTTGTGTCAACGTTTTTCCAGACTCCAATAGGTTCAATTAGGCCCTGGTCGGCTAGTTTCAGGTATATACCTAACTCATATAGTCGAGATCTGCCCATTTGTTCCCAAGTGTCACGAGTCATGATGTTTACTTGTGATCCAAATTGGAGCACTACTTGTTGGACATGGTATCCTTCAATTTCCAGGTCGACAAGTGGGTCGGCATCACTTTTATATTTGTGATTTAAACTGCAGATATTCTTTGTTTGTTTTTTGATGTTATTGTGTTTTATTTCATATAGCAAATCGATGAACTGGGATACTGAGTTGTCTTTTTGTACGAGCTGTATTAATTCTTTTATTGTGTTATGTCGATTGTCATTAGTCTCTTCCTTTCATGCAAATTCTTTGAATACATTTGTTGCTTCTTTATATGTTTGTTTTTCTTTAAGTGGATCAGGGTAGACATTCTTTTCTTTTATTTTGCTAATTTTTAGGTTATCGCTTCCTGTTTTTGTCCCTTGTTGGGTTACAATATGCAAATTCTTTGTGTTTATTACATCATTTTTTTCCACACACGACAAGACATTAACATTTTTCTTTGTATTTATTTTATCTAGCATGGTAGGGCAATCCTCTAGTGAGTGATCCCCTACTCCACAATGAGTACAAAATTTGAGGCCAGCTCTGTCTTTATATGGACAGTCTGCATACTGATGTCCCTCCTTATAACATGTAAAGCATTGTATGGGTCGACATGGTCGGTTTTCTCTATTTTCAGAGAATCGACCTCGACCTCCATAGCCTCCACATCGATTGTCATAGCAGCGCTTGTATATTCAACCTTCATATCTCTGATTGTTCTGATCATTTGGTAAGTTTTTTTGCTCATTATTTTGTGCAACTGCAGTGGTCTGGTAGACTGCATGATAATTCTGTCGATTCTTCAGGTTCAAATGGCAGTCGGCTGTGTTATGATTTTTAGTTTCACAGATTGCACACCAATATGCCTTGTCGTTCTTCATGTTAAACGGGCAATATTTTATCGAGTGGTCCCCATGCTCTTGGCAGATGTCGCAAAAACATTTCATTTGCACAAATCAAACGTCCTATTGGATGAAAAATTACCACATCGACAACCGACATCATGCCCATCGACATAGATCCATCGACCATTTTCATAACCGACATCGACCAATGACCTCGATAGTCCCATCCCACATTCATGACCTCAAGCACCGAAAGCAATTCACCATTAACACACACTCAAGTGTTCCAGCTGGAACATCACGTCCACCATTAATACACTCATTGATGAAAACATCCAAAGCATCCCCTATAAATACTGTACTGTCGAAGGATCATTCACCGTAATTCATACAGAGAGAGCATCAGAGCACCCAGATGACTTGAAGCCGAGAATACATTAGTGAAATTGACCACCAAACCGACAAGATGGCACCAAAAAATACTAGAGCCTCAGCCAAAGCCAAGGAATTACAAACTGTCGAAACACCTTTAGTCCGACGGTTAAAGAATATTAAGAATGCTAAGGTGCAGGAAGGCTCATGGCAAAAAATATGCACCAAGATGAAAGAATGGGATTATGTCGACAAGAAGCCTACTCAAGCTATAGAGAAAATAAAATACAGTACCATCTTCAACTATATCAATGCACCACTCATGGCCAGTTTCGGTGGCACAAAAGAAATAGCCGTCAAGTTTATAATAAGTTGGTACCACAACGGGCGATTTTACTTCAACCAACCGGTCGACATCTCTAGGGAAGTCATCTCTAAGCTAACAGGACTTTCAAACAAAGGAGACCTAGTACCAGTCAGTATTAAAGAGGGACTGGTCGAAGAACTAACCGGGTCGGCTTCGAGCAAAAACTCGAAGGGGTTGATGATTAATTAAATCACAGCCCGAATGCCACAGATTGTGGCCAAAATAATAGCCATCACACTCACCCTGGCAGGTCGAGGTAGCGACCTCAAATTAGACATGTTAGAGGATGTCGACACCATTGCGACAAATGGAAAGATATACATATGGGCTGAATATGTCGCCGACATGGTCAAGACCATCTGTGAAAGATGCCAAGAGATGAAGGGAATCATTAGGTTCCCATCCCTCATACTATGGATAGTCATGTACCATATTTACCCTGAAGGAAACCAAATTCTTCAAGAACTGACAAGGTTCCACATGTGGAGATTCAAACCATTCTCATAGAAAGGAACCTTGAAGGAACTTGAAGACGGAAAAGTGTTGTTGGAGAACTGGCTCCAACAGCTAAAAGTCCACACAACTAGATGGAGGGTGCCTCAAAACATTCGACGAAGTCTACTGAAAAATTCCCACATCCAGCTAGAGCTCGACCATACTTCGGTGTGGTACACGCAGGGTGAAAAATCAAATGCAAAAGCCCTTGATTATTATCCGTCGGTCGAACAGATCTTTCGAGAACTGTCTCGACAAGCTGGGACAAAAATACAAATTCCAGCGAAGGCCAAGGAAATCGACTTCTCAGTCAAGGATATATTAATAGACTAGGAGAGAGAAGAGTATTATGATTTGAACCTCTACATCAGTACCTTTGTGTCAGATGAGACACATGTCGAACACACTGGCCGACTTCAAATAATCATCAAACCTCCGACAGCACAAAGGGTAGAACCATAATAGAAGAAACACAGGCAGAGTAGCAGGTAATCACTCTAGCTGTAGAAAGTATCATCCCAACCCAGGAGCTAAGCAGAGAGACAGAACCAGAAAACCCAGAATATGCTATCACAAAAAAAATTATAAGAAAATTGTCGAAAGAGATAGCATCTACAAGAAAGAAGATAAGAACACAACAACGACAACAAGGAAAAGGTAAGCACAAGCTTATCATTGCAGAATCATCAGACGATGAGGAGGAACTGGGAGCTATGGCCATCGACATAATAGAAGATGCCGTAGCAAATAAAGTGCCAATGGAAACCCAGTTCCAAATATTTGTCGAAGCAAGAGCACTACTAGGTCGACCAAAGAAATCCAAGATCACCCACATGTCAACCCCTGAAAACATCGTAGATCTTGTGTCTACACCTCCACCTCCATCCCGGACAAAAGTAACAGAGGAGAAAATACCAGAACAACAGTCGATAAGCCCACTTGACTTGTGTAAAAGTGTTATGTTGGAAGCTGTGAAAGAGAAGTTCGACAGGGATAGAGACCTCCAGGATTACATAGAAAAATTTCCTATGATCTTCACCCAAGTGTAGAAGCTCTCTACAAAATCACCTCTCTTCGAAGTCAGTGGGTACCCACTACCAGTCCCCCAAACTAGCCAAATACCCCACAAACCAAATATCTTTGTAACTATCACTTCGACCTTTGAGAGAAATTTAGACAAGGAAGCTAAAGTTTCCGGATGTCGAACCTCGACTATTACTTCGACTATACCAGAACCCCACCTACCAGCCACTGATCCGACCGGAGGAGGAGAAGAAGAGAATATCGATGATATAAATCAAGAAATCAACCAACTCTTCTCTGATTTGGATTCACCTCCTCAGATCAACAATCCACCTCTTGACCTCACTTCCACCAACCCAATCAACCCCAACCATTCACCAACTCCATCACCACCACCACCACCACCCCCCAACTCAGAACAAACCCCACCACAACCATCAGCACCAACTACATCCACTTCTACACCCCCTGCATCTAACCAACTAGAGGCAGCAAACATCCCACCTCCCCCAACAGAGAAACCATCAACCACTGCTATACCACAAACCGAAAATCTTGACGCTACTTTTGCAGGTACACAGGTGCCGACACAAATAGAAACAGAAAATCATAAGAAGAAGAAGGAGCATCATGGACATCCATCAAAGGTCCATATCAAATTAAAAGATGCAACCTCACTGACCCATGCAAATCTAGGACAACTCCTGAAAACCCTAGCAGTCGAAGCAAAGACAAGGAGCCAGCAGAGACGTAAGGAACTCGACAACAAGGATGAAGAACAGGTCGAGTTCCTCAACAAATGCAGAAACCTTGCACAATCAGTAATTCTAGGACCAGTTGAGGTCAACACTGACAAACTACTCAAAAGAGCTTATCAGCTATTTGAAAGCATGGTGTTGGCACTCCAAATACAACTTCGGAAAACAAAGGAGGAGCAGAAAGAAGAAACCGTCCGACTGTTGATGGCGCAGCACACTGCCTTCTCTGAAGCCTACAAAGTGTTACAAGATCACATGGAGGATTCTATTATCATGGAATAAATACTATGAGACTGGCCTGCTTACTATGGGCAAGTCTATCAACAAACCAGGCAGATCCAATAGGAGATCCAAGCACTTGAGAAGAGGAAGCCCACTGATACAGCACTTAGAAGAACAATTGAAGATCAAATAGTGCTGGAGACAACTAAACTGCAGAAACTCGAGCATGAAGCTCATCAGTGGGTGCACCAAGCTATCCCCAACTTGGAAAAAGTCAACATCATCTGCCCGCAGATGAAATGACTTATAGAGACTGCAGAGGAGAAGGACCAGTTTATGGGTCTCGGCATGGAGAGAATAGCTGAAATCTCCATTTCAGAGAAGATGTTGATCTTATCAAGTCTGACTACACTCACCATCGAAATCCAGAAAATATTACAAAGTTGTATAGATTTCCAACATCACCTAGCAGTGACAGCCCCAGCAATTGTCAAAGTCTGTGTACAGAAAAGACCGAGCATCAGACTTCACAGCCCATGAATACCAAGCACATCATAATGACTACTAAGACAGACAGGAAGATTTTTGTACCTCCATGTTTCTTCGAGACGAAGAAATGTTTTGTTCGTGGGGGAAATGCTAGAAGAGCAAGTTAGTATATCGACTTGAACGACAGTCGACTTAGTCGATCAGCTGACTAAGTCGTTCGGTCGACTAAACTAGAGATTAGGTCGGCCACCTAAGGTCGTGTCGGTCCACCGAACCAACAGGTAGTTATTTTGTAATTGTTTTGTAATCATATATATTAGGCTGTTGAGCCAGATGAGAACTCGGTTCAGTTCTCTGTATTGTATGGACCCATTCATGTTAATATAATATGTTAATTCATCTACTTGTGTTTATCTCTTGTCTCTGTTATGTATGTATGTTTTAGTATGTATTATTGGTAACCTTATGTGATCTGTGAGATTACAACACCCATAAAATATCTTACATCTGTCACATTTCTTGGAGTAGGCCAATTCATAATGGCCTCAATCTTTTCAGTGTCCACAGATATACCCTCCTCAGAGATAATGTGACCCAAATACTGAATTCTATCTCTATAGAAGTCACACTTGCTCAACTTTGCATACAGCTGATGCTCCTTAAGCAATTGCAATGTCAACCTCAAATGATCTTCATGCTCTTCCTCATTCTTAGAATAAACAAGAATGACATCAAGGAAAACAAGAACAAACTTTTCCAAATACCTAATGAAGACATTGTTCATAAGGCACATAAATGTAGCTGGTGCATTTGTGAGACCAAATGGTACCACTACAAACTCATAATGTCCATACCTTGTTCTGAAGGATGTCTTATGAATGTCTTCATCCTTGATTCTCACCTGATGGTAACCAGACCTCAAGTCAATCTTGGAAAATACCTTTGCTCCTCTCATTTGATCAAAGATGTCATCAATCCTAGGCAAAGGATATTTGTTCTTCACAGTAATCTTGTTCAACTATCTGTAATCAATACATAACCTGAGTGTACCATCTTTCTTCTTTACAAACAGAACTGGTGCTCCCCAAGGAGACACACTCAGCCTGATATACTTCTTTTCCAACAACTCTTGTAGTTGCATCTTCAACTCTAGCATCTCCGGTGTACTCATTTTGTAGGGTGTCTTGGACACTGGTGTTGCTCCTGGCATAAGTTCAATTGTGAAATCAATGTCCCTCTTTGGAGGAAGCACTGAGTTCTCATCAGGAAACACATCCTTGAATTCCTGTAACACCTAGTAGTCCTCCAACCTAGGAGTTTCATCTCCTGTTGGCTCCAAAATGTGAGCTGCATACAACTGGCAACCCTTCCTACATAACTTCTTCAACTGCATTGCTGAAACTTGCCGTACTGAAATCACCTTTGGAATACCTTTCACAACTACTGGGTTCCCTTCTTCATCCATGCATTCAAAAGTCTTATTATAATAGTCAAGCTTCACCCTGAGAGCTTCTAACCAATCCATTACAATGAGAACATCATAGGAACCAAGTGGTAGAACATTCAAATCTACACAATGATCAATCCATTCATGACCAATGGACATTTCTCTACCACTTCACTAACTTTTCTCTTGGTTCCAGTGGCTAGCTGAACTAACCAAGATTTTCTATGCTTTACTTTCTTAAAAGCACAAATCTCCACTACTCTAGGAGTAATGTAACTATGAGCAAAACCAGGGTCAATCAAAATAGAAACAGACTGCTCAACAATATTACTTGCAACTTCAACCACAATTAACTGGTGATCTACTTGGCGGTCCTCCAGTGCTGCATAAATACTAGGGACTGCCCTTGCTACTTGACCCACTATTTCTGCTTCTTGAATTTTGTAAGCTGGTCTTGCACTCTCATTCTCGAGTGGACAATATCTGTGCAAGTGGGGTCCTTCTCATTTCCAACATTTGAGTGGTCTTTTATTTTGTTGTGGATCCTTAGGATTTTCTCCTGACACTCCAACTGGCTTACTCGCAGCCTGGGATGGCTGCTTCTGCTGATTCCTAAAGCTAGAAGGTTTGAAACCTCTCTTTCTTTGGTCAAACTTCTCATTCTTCTTGTCCTTCCATGCCTTATGGTAATCAGGTTTACCTTTTCTTTTCTCATAGAAATACTTAACCTTCCTTATTGCTTCTTCAAGAGTTCTAGGTTTATAAAACTCAATCTTGTCTTTGTAAGACTGAGGTAATCCACTCAGAAACCGATGGACCTTCACTTTTTCATCCCTGATGTACCGAAAATACCTCAACAATTCCAAGAACTTATTTGCATACTCTTCCATGGTCTACTGTCCCAATCTCAACTCATGGAACTCCTTAATCTTGTCATCATAATACCTATCAGAGAGGTATTTCTGCTTGAAATACTTCTTGAATTGTTTCCACTTAAGTCTCCTTTCACTTATCCTCTTTACTTGCTTGAAGTGTTCCCACCAAATGGATGCTCTTCCATTCAGATTGAATATGGAAACTCTTGCATTCATGTTTCCCAAATCATCCTAAACTTGGAAGTACTTCTTTATCCCAAGAATCCAAGCTTCAGCCTCTTGTCCAGTCTTTACCTCACCATCAAATGTAGGAGGTTTATCTTTCTTAAATTCATCCCGAGAGTGATCCCTATGGTGTCTCCTTCTCTTTATTTTATGAGAAGGTGAGATTGTATCCCCACTGGATTCTTCAGAGTTAGATGACCCACTAGAAGTCCTTCTCCTTCTCCTAGTACTGCTCTTACTGCCTTTCGGTCTTTCTGTACCCCATCCAGAGTCTATATTTCTTTGTAAGTCTATCAAACTCTGCAACATAGCAACATTCAACTGATGCTACTCTTCCTGGGCCTTAATCAAGCTTGTCATGGTGGCTGCAACATCTGACGGTGTCTCTTGGAATCTCCTTCCATTATAATCTATGTCATCATTTCCATTACGGACATTTTTTCCCATGGAATCTCCTGCACGCTCGTAAGAATCCCGAGCATCATATTCATCATGGGTTCTCATAAGTGAACCACCACTTATTTACCAAACTGCACCACTTGGAATATTTCCCTTGAAGGTGTCTATGATTCTACAAATGTGTTAGTAACACAACTGTTAGATGCATAACATTGATAGGAAAAAAACATAACTACTTACCTCCTCCTAGAAAAATCATAAAATAACAAATTTGCTCAAACATATAATTTTCTTCCTTTTCAGCCCTATAGTCCACTGACAATTTGCAGAGAAATCCACTGAAAAACAGCTGAAAGAATCGCTAAGAAATCCCTTTGGAAAAACCCCAAATTTCTTTTTCCCAATCGAATCTCTTCCCCACTAATTATTTGACACCTCGGCGATCCAAATAACAATTTTCTTCCGATGCTCATTGGCGACCCTAACAACTAACATTTTTCGGTGTATCGGATCCTCGGTCGTCTAAGTTCCCAGACCATTTATAGATGATGCCAAGGATTGTTGTGTGTGTCAGTGATCGAAATGTTAATCACCACAGCATGCAGTATCGACAATCGGAACCGTTATCTCCTATGGCATCGGCGAGGAAACTAACTCTATAATGCTACATCGATGGTCAAAACCACTGTTCATTGGGTGGATAGTTCTCTAAGTGACCACAATAGCGGGAAGCAAACCGTTTGTGGGTTCCGCGGACCATAACACTCGTCGACGTATCGGAGCTCTAAACACTATGCGTCGATGCTTTAAAACAAAACATTTTCGCTGCGTCGACGACTGGAGCATCGACGGTTGAACTTCTAGTTGTCGGAATGCTAGTCCACATGGCAGCCGCAACGGCAGAATCCTAAAAAACTAAAATTTTTCGACATTCATCGGCGGTCCGATCCTCTATAATTCTCTGACATGTCGATGATCTGTCCCACTAACCTTCTCCGCCATATTGGTGATCCAATGCACTAAACTTGTCCTTTCTTCCATCGACGTATCGGCACCTTCATCATCTAATCATCGGCAATCCAATCCACTAAATTTGTCCTTTCTTCCATCGACGTATCGGCACCTTCACCATCTAATCATCGGTAAACCCATCTCCTATTTTCTATCGACGTTTCAGTGGTCTCATCCACTAACTTTTGCCGACGTTCGACGTCGCATTGGCTCCTATAACAACTAATTTTCTCCGATGGCGGTGACATTTCAGTGACTCCATCATCTAATGATTGGCGATCCAATCAACTAATCTTCGCCGATCGCCGATGGCCTCATCACTTCGAAAAATTTTCAAAAAAAATTCTCTTTATCTTCTTCCTGTGACACTTCGTCAGCTATTTCATTAACCATTTTCCATCGACACTGCGGCTACTCCATCAACTAAATTTCGTCGACGTTCAGCGCCGCATCAGCACCTCAAATAACTAATTTTCTCCGATGGCAGTGAGGTTTCCGTGACTCCATCGTCTAATCATCGACGATCCAATCAACTGATATTCGTCGATCACCGATAGTCGATATCAGATGTTCTTTCAACTAAATTGATCCAACGTTTCAGCGGTCTTCGGCTGATCTCCGCCAAAACTGTGGCTCCCACATCCACTATTATCTGCCGATGACCGACGAACACTTGGAAAAAAGTTTGCAAATTTTCTTTCGACTGTCCTCCGTCGGGTGGGCTTCCACCTAGCTCTCTGCTGATTTGGAAGAGCTTCCCACTAAGTTTTTTGATGAGCCAATAGTTCTGGCACTTAGAAAAATTTTGTGGAAGTTTTCTGTCATAAATTTCTGATCTCTACTGGGAAGATGGCAACCTGCCTCTGCTAGCTGATCTTTTATGGCCCATTTAGGCCCATGCTGTAACGTCAGCTCTGATACCATATTGTAACATCCCCGACCCTCCGACCGATGAAGAGGACGCTACAGTGTCATTAAACATCCGGGCTAAAAGCCCCATGAACATGAACATACCTAAAAATTGAATAAAAATGCTTTGAACTAGAACATGCACAGATACATAATTATTTATCATACAGTGGAAGAAAATATACGTTCATTCTAGCATTCAACATGTTCATCGTCATTCATTAAACATAAAATATGATTGCATAAGTAAAATAGACAAGAATTCTTATCTTATAGAGAATTTGTCTCGTAACTAGCTATGTCGCTGCAACGTTCCACCCAAACATAGGCCAGCGTGGTCCTTAATCTCTCAGCAACGCTACCACCCCCGAGCTATGCATGATTCCCCAAGGAATAAGGAACAAGAAAGCTTACACATAGCCAAGGATATACAAAACAATAGACCAGCCAAGCCAACACAGTTGGGTTTGTCAGGCCATCCACAAATTAGCCAAGCCAACACCGTGGGTTTATCAGGCCATCAAGGAGCTGGGAAATGTTAATTGCTAAGCTGGTGAGCTCATTGCAGAGCTAAGGACGCCTACACCAGAACTAGCATGGATTCTATAACACTCACACACACCCAACACAAGGAAATCAGTCCCTTCTCTGCTACACAGTCCCTCGGGCCCTGACATCCCTTCCAATGCTATTCAGGGGTTGTGGAGAAGAAATCCAACCCTCTAGCTCTATATGTGTGGTTCCCAAAATGGAAGAGAAATTTTGATTCTCATTCCTAAATAGGGGAAAACATGTACATGGACCACAAATCCATAAGGAGAACATGCACACAGTTATTGTGTCCTGAGGCCACCCCTCTAGTTCGTTGCATGAAGGAAAAACCAGGAAGAATCATGTGCATGAAGATGGGGAGAGAGAGTCCCTCTACATGAATATGGGCCAAAATGATGGAGAGAGTGGGAGAGTCCAAGAATCCCTTGCCCACGTGAAGTGGTGGAGTCTGCTGGTGGAGTGTGCG
>LPNX010267936.1:33498-57370 GCA_001517045.1 Pseudotsuga menziesii | reverse complement strand
CCCCCTCCCCCACCCCCTTGAATCGCCAACAAAATTGTTTAGGGCCTCAAAACAGCCTCGAAAGTTTGGGACCCAAAAAAAAGTAGAAAATTTATTAGAAAGATGACAGAAGGGAAAAAAAAGTGAGCGAGTGGAATAGGTTGTTGGTCACCGGTATCCATCTGGATCATTCCTCCACCCTTAGGAAACAATGGTCTCCATTGCATCAAATCTCTTATCACATGTCGAATAATGTGTTGGGTTGAACTCCTGGTGCAATATTTGTTGAAGTAGAAAGGTTAGATTTCTTTGACATATTTAGAAGGTTGTAATTGTTGTTCGTGGATGTGCTGGACCTGTTCAACAATTATGGTTGTCACATTATCCTTGGTATGAATTGTTATGGATGGTTTCTTCCTGGAGTATCACCTTGAATGTGTGGCCTTGCACTGTAGAGGTACTAGGATAGATGAGGAAATAATGAATTTGTGTTCTTCTTGTTTTTGTTTAGTAGATACACCTTGTGCAGAAGTTGTGGAGGCCTCTGTGATTTGTTGTTCTCCTTTAAAGGAAATTGTGGAGAGAGAAAATTCCAATGTGGGATATTATCTTCTTGAATTTTTTGGTTGGGGTCAATGAGACTATAGTAGGTGTAGATATCTCTGTTATTTTATAGATTTGTCATCCTAAAGTGACAACGACACTATGAGGTCATGACTCATATACAACATGATGCTTCCAAATGTATGGTTATCCTAAAAGAACATCATAAAATTCAAGTGGGTCCACATCACACATTACCTTGTCTTTGAATGGCTTGATGTCGTGTGGTAAGCGACAGCGATGTCTGACTCAGATGCCTCATCCTTGGCTTAGCTA
Source organism: Pseudotsuga menziesii (assembly GCA_001517045.1). NCBI lineage: Eukaryota > Viridiplantae > Streptophyta > Pinopsida > Pinales > Pinaceae > Pseudotsuga > Pseudotsuga menziesii. The sequence continues at coordinate 56,512 of LPNX010267936.1, read as the reverse complement.
ACCGATAGTGTATGGATGCAGGTGTGTTGTTCATGGTAGCTCCAATATCTTGAAGACTTCTTCTAAAATTAGGTTCTTTTGGATACTGGAGCTGCTCCTTTACCTCTAAATCTTCAAGTTCCTTTGGTTGAATATCTGTGTTAGAAATGGTGACATAGGGCTCTACATCAATGATCTAATTCCCCTAGTTTGTGGCTGAGACAATGGGTTCTAAATTGGAATTAAAATTGGGATCTGATTCTGAAGCTTTGATCTCAGCCACCAATGACTTCTTTGAGCAACATTCATCATTGTTGTGCCAGGGTATTTTTTGGAACTCGCACCACCTCCCAATATCCTTTGTATTTATGTTTCCCTTATTCTCTTTTGGATAGGTCTGGTTGTCCTTTCCCTATCTCATGTTCGGTGAGCCAGAGTTTCCCTTTCCTTTCTTCTGTGGTGGATTCACAGGTCCAAATTCTCGCTTTTTCTTTGCTAAATTTTTTTCTTGATTTTGACACCATACCGATAGGTTTATCCCAATGAAGAGGTGTCTAGGAATTCCATCTTTGTTCATAGGTACCAATGTAGGCCACTACGATATTTCAATACCAGGTGTCTCTCATAGTCCTTGATACATGTGCATAAGATATGAATGTTGTTGGTGTACTCTGACATCGTTTGGTCCCTCTCTTAATGCAAAATGGTCCATTTTGTTACTGGTCATCATAGTTTCCCAAAGGGTAATATTTTTCCTTAACAACATATATAAAATAGTCCCAAGTGGGATTGGCCTCAGACATTCCAGACTCTTCTGATGATTTTTTCTCACAATAAGTTTCCCACCTTTTTTTAACATGGGGGGTAGCCTTATGAAGTGCAAAGATGATATTTTCCCTGTCAAAAAAATTGTGGACATAGAAATAACCTTCTATCATATTCAACCATTTATCTAGGGCATCAACATTGATTTGGACTTCAAATAAAGGGATATCAAATATAACTTGTACCTTGAAAGGAGTTGCATATCTAAAATGACTGCTCATTGAAGGTGCATTTGCCACTGCTAGAATTCATTGAAGGATTTGGGAAAAATTATCCATCATTTCATTCCTCTGTCATGCAAGGGCTTCCTCGAGTAAGAACTTGATAGAATCTCCTGCTCCATTGTCTCTCTTTTCTTCTTCCATGGGACGCCGCTTGGAGCGATGAGAGTGATCTTCCCTAAGTGAAACTAGTTCAAGACCCAAATCTTTGTACCCTAACCTCGTCGAGAACATGCCCCAAGAAACAATCAAAGAGTAGATTGCTCTGATACCAATGATCCGTATTTATGTGAGAAAAAAATGAGAGAATAGATATAGAACTGCATACACATATATATTGCAAGGAAAACAATGATACAGTAAACAAATATTCTATTAAATGGAGGAAATAGAACATAATGTACACTAAATAAGGTAGAATGGTGGTAGCTATATCTCTGAGAAGAGATGTCAAAGCTACACTCAGTTGTGCCAAGATAAATACAAAAGGATGTATGAAGGACCTATTTATCACAAAAATGAGGGAAAGAACCCCAAACTTCCAACACATAACCCTAGAAGATGAACTATCATAAAGTTTGTGGCCCCAAGATAGTTAGTTGAATAGTCAACTTCCCGGGGTCGTAACGTTTGCATACAATATCCATTTGGGGTGCTCGATATCTTGTTGGAAAGAAATATCCAAGATATAGCACTTTAGGGACTCAAAATGCCAAAAAACATTGTTTAGGGCCTAAAAAATCCCAAGAAGTTTGGGACCTAAAAAACCATAGAAATTTTATTAGAAAGTTTCCAAAATTAAAAACTGTTTTGAGACAGTGGAAAAGGTGGGTGGCCACCGGTATCCATCTAGATTAGTACTCCCCCTTAGGAAGAAATGGTCTTCATTGCTTCAAATATCTTATCACATGTTGAACTGTGTGTTGGGTTGAGATCCTAGTGCACCATTTGTTGAAGTAGAAAGGTTGGCTTTCTTTGACATCTTTAGAAGTCTATAGTTGTTATTAATGGATGCACTGGACATGTTCAACAATTATGTTTGTCATGTTATCCTTGGTATGAAACATCGTGGATGGTTTCTTCCTAGATGAGCACCTTGAATGTGTGGCATTGCATCGTAGAGGTACTTGGATAGATGAGGAAACAATGAATTTGTGTTCTTCTTATTTATACTGAATAGAGACTCCCTATGCAGAAGTTATGGAGGCATTTACGATATGTTGTTCTCCTTTAGAGGAAATTGTGAAGAGGGAAACTTTTCCAGTGGGATAATATCTTCCTACACTGCTTGGAAGGTTTTAATGATATTGTGGTGGGTGCAACTATCTCTCGTATCCAATAGAGTTCCCCCCCCAAAGTGACAATGACACTATGAGGTCATGACTCATATACAACATGATGCTTCCACATATATGGTTGTCCTAAAAGAACATCATAGACTTCTAGTGAGGCCACGACACACATTACCTCATCTTTGAATGGATTTATTTCATATGGTAAGCACCATTGATGACTAAATCAGATGCCTCATCCTTTTATTAGCCAACTGATAGTGTGTGTCTTCGGGCGTGGTGTTGTTAGTAGCTCCAATCCCTTGATGACTTCTGTTGAAATCAATTTATTTTGGCTACCACTATCAACAACAAAATGGAGGGGGATTCCCTTCACCCGCATTTGTGAATGGAAGAGATGATTCTCTGCCTCTAACTCTTCAAGTTCCTTTGGTTGAATATGTGTGGTAACAACGACGAAATTGGGTTTTGCATCAATGATCCAATCCCCCTGGTCTGCAATTGAGACATTGGATTCTAAATCAGAATCAGAAATGGGATATGATTATGAAGTTTTGATCTCGGCCACCAATGACTATTTTGAGCGACATTCATTAGTGTTGTGCTAGGGGATTTTGTGGAACTCGCACTACTTCCCAATGTCTTTCTTTGTCTTTATGTTTCCCTTCTTCTCTTGTGGATGGTACTGGTTGTCCTTTCCCTATCATGTGTTCTGCAAGCCATATTTTCGCAAGTTCAAATTCTCACTTATTCTTTTGTTGATTTTTTTGCTCGATTTTAACAATGTACCGATAGGTGGCTCCTAGTGAATAGGTGTTCATGAATCCCATCTATGTTCATATGTACTGATGTAAGCCACTAGGATATTTCAGTACCAGGTGCCACTCAGATTCCTTGATACTTAAATTTTTGTGCAAGGTATGAAAGTTGTTGTTGTACTCTGACACTGGTTGGTCCCTATCTTGACGCAGAATTGTCCATTTTGTATACTGGTCATCATAGTTTTCCACAGGGTAATATTGTTCCTTAACAACATCTATAAAAGAGTCCAAAGTGGGATTTTCCTCAAACATTCCTGAATTTTCTCATGAATTTTTATCATAATAATTTTCCCACAAATTTTTGACATGGGACAACCTTGAGGAGTGCAAAGGTGATCTTTTCCCTGTCAAAAAAATTGTGAACAAAGAAATAACCTTCTAGAGGATTCAACCATGTATCTATGGAATCGACATTGATTTGGCCTTCAAATAAAAGGATCTCAAAGTTAACTTGTACCTTGAAGGGAGTTGCATCTCTGAATGGTTGCTCGTTGAAGATCCACCGCTGCTGGCATTTGTCAAAGGATTTGCAATAAATTATCCATCATATCGTTCCTCTGTTGCATGAGGGATCCCTTAAGAAAAAAATTGATAGAATCTCATGCTTCATTGTATATTTTTCTTCCACCATGGGAGTCCATTTAACGTAATGGTCTCCATTGCGTTAAATGGTGGAAATAGAACAGATTGTATGATAAAGCAGCTAGAATGGTGGTAGCTAATCTCTGAGAAGAGATATGGAGGATATGCTCATTTGTGACAAGTTGAATACAAAATGAGTCCGAAAGGACCTATTTATCACAAGCATGAGGACAAAAACCGTTAACATCGAAAACATAACCCTAGAAGATGAATCATTATAAAGTTTGCAACCTCAAGGTGGTATTTGAATAATCAAATTTTTGGGGTCATATCTTTTGCAGATGATAAATGTTTGGGGCACTTGATAGCCCATTGGAAAGGTCTATCTGAGATAAAAAAACACTTTTGACTAGAATTCAATGTATTCCTTTTTCAACCATTACCCCCCTCCCCCCATCGAATCACCAAAAAACATTGTTTAGGGCCTCAAAACGGCCTTGCGAGTTTAGAACTTGAAAACCGTAGAAAAATTACTAGAAAGTTTCCATAATGGAAAACTATTTTGAGCTAATGGAATAGGTGGGTGGCCACCGATGTCCATATGGATCATAGATGACCCAAGCTTTTATAGCTAGTGTCAACATTTTGATAGGTAAATGGAAGACAAGACTAGAATAATTCAAAGCACTCTGAAGTCGCATAATCACACAAGTTTTGGAGTTGGCTCCTTCATTTGAAGAGTCAACACCTAAAGATGCATAGGCTTCTAGAACATAGTCGAGTTGACTTTGATTTCCCATAGAGAGTTTCAAGTTATGGTTTCTTCTTTTCCCATACAATATCCTAACATACAATAGCCAACCTTAATACAAAACAACCCTTAGCACTTCTAATCTCATTCCTCTATATCATAACATAAACTTATTACATTACCATTCTAAATAATTACAATTATCTACAATGTGGCTCATCCTAGTGCTTTAACATTTTTTTATGTTCTTAGGGCACTGTGATCTAATGCATAACATTCTAACATGGATTATCATGTGTCAATATCCAAAACACTACATGCTAACACAACATATACCAAATTGCATAAATAAAGGCAATAGAATAAAAACTCCCTATCTAGTTTTTTATATATGAATCAATGGAAAATTATTTATCTGGAAAATTATTTATCACTTGACAACCATCCTGTTGAGGCCTGGAAAATTGTAGGTAACAACAGTTAGGGATTCTCCCCAGTAAACTTTCCTAACTAGCCCATTACTGTTTGGTATGGGGAATCCGTCCGGTTTATGGTCCGGCTACCGTAGGTCAAGTAACAAAAATAAAGGGTTTTACCAGTTACGGCCTGGTCCATCATGTGTATTTTTGTTTTTTGAATTTAAGTATGAGATGCAAGTTCCTATCTAAAAATGCAGATTGATAGAGAATACGAGGAGCGGTCACAATGTGATGTGCAGGTTCTTACCTCTCGTCTTAACTCTCTCACACCTAAACCACACACAGTAAGAAAAAACTAAAACTAACTATCTAACCTATCTCTAGGGAGCAAGATTATTATTCATCAATGAGTAATGTATTTTGTGCATGCATTAAGAAAAATCACAAATAGTTGTTACTTATTTCAAAACACATGAACATTTATAGATATATGAACAACCAGATAGCTAATTGTTTATGAACAACATTCATTATTCATAGTGGAATTTCATAGAATAAACTAGAGCGCATTCATAACAAGAACATAGGTTCAAAGAGTTAGAACGATCTCACAGTTAATGGATAACAACTGAAAACAAAATAGTTCACATTCAACAAATCCATAGCACAGCATTTGAAACCTTCCACAAAGCTTTCTCCAACAGGAAACTTGTAATTTCTTTATGCAAAAGGAAATAGTTCTTCTTACATCATACTCTCACAAATCTATCTAGGAAAAATTCTTTCTCTACATCTAACTCTCCTATACTTATACAAAAAAGGCAAAACTTTTGGGCTGCCCCAAAATGAATTTTGGGCTTCCCCAACGTTTCAATCCAAAATCTTGTCTTGTAGTGAGTGCTCAATATAATATATTACATTTAAAACAAAATTTAAATAAAGAACTTTCATGAAGAGGGCCCCACTTGATCATTGATGAATTTTTTCCACGCTTGGGCCTCTGCTGCTATGCTTTCAAAATCTGAAGGTTCAAGAAAACGGATGTTTATTTCATATTTTATAGCCTGATTCTTAAGCACCTCTATTCTTGCTGGACTCAAGCGTAGCTGATCTTCAAGTAAATGGATGTTGACTACTGCATGAGCCACTACATTCTTCAGGATCTGCTCATCCAAATCCTTGACTTGTTGTATATTCTGCTCATCTTCCTAGTACCTGCTCTATAGTAGCTCTGTGAACAGCTCATGCTCTGGTATTGCATCCATTCTTTGTTCTGCAACAACTTGGCATCTGTTGTATGTGACCAGCATCCTTCTACAGTATTCGATACAAGATCCTCTCATTTTCTTCACAGTCTTCTTGAATTCCTCTGCAATATTTATTGCAAATTCTAATAAGTCGTGGTCCTGCTTCAAACTATGTCGATCCTTAGCTGGTAGCTCTGCAAGGGTTTCTTCGTTTGTTTCTAACCAAACTATTCTTCCTGTCAGGACTTCCAAAATATCCTGAGATCTATCTACAAAATATGAAGTAGAGTCCAATATTTCTTCTAGCCTGCTATCTATCTGTAAGATCTTACACCTTTCTCCTTCAATAGACATTTACAGTTGGTGCATTCTTCTTCGTTGAGCTAGGACATGCTCCTTCACAGGTTGGATATCAGTCTTCTGTTCACTGGCGTCCTTCAGTTATGTTGTTAATGAAGCAATCTGTCCCTCAAAACCTGCCACCTGCAGTTGATATTGCTTTTCTGTTTCTTCTGTGGTGACTTTCTGTGCCTCCAACTCAACAATTTTGCTCTCCAGCTGGTCCTTTTCTGCACTCAGAGCTTCATATGATACTTTGAGGTCATTGTTCTCTATCTTCAACACCTGATACTCTAGCTATATCTTCTGTAGTTCTACTAGACTATTCTGAGCATCCCTTTCATTTTTCTCTACCGAGACTTCCAAGGCCATCTTGCTTGCCTACAGAGTTTCGCATTCTATCTTTGAAGCCCTTACTTCATTATGCATATCCTCAAATTTTATTTTTAACTTGTTACCTTCATCCCTCTCCTTTTTTAGAGTTTCCTTTAATTGTGCTGCATTTTTCCTTGACTTCTCAAGGTCTGTCATAAGTCTATCCACATTGTCTTCAGTGGCCTGGGTTAATTCCACCCCAGCTCTGGCTGTCAGTCGTGGATCTGGATCTGTCCCATGCACCAAAGTTTTGTCAGTAATCATCATACCTGATTATCCCCCTGTTTCAAATTTTTTCTCAGTTCTCTTGACAATCCTCTTCTTCTCCTTGCCATAGAAGATGGTGCTGAAATCAAGGACCTCTTCTCCTTCCTTTTGCATAAAAGGTATCAGATTCAATCCAGAAAAAACAACCTGTTCTTGGGTGCTGCCAGAAGTTGCAGTAGACTCCTGAGGGTTAGGATTGTCTTGTCCATGCCCTTGATCGGTATGCTCATGTGCTTCTTGTGTATCTATTGGGTCAGTAGTTTGTTGGTCTTTCTTAGCTCCTGCTAATCTTAGACCTTCACTTTCCTTTTGTTTTTTCTTTATCTCTTTCATCTTCCTTCTTTGTTGCTTCCTCTGCAGCTTTCTTTCTTTCTTCTTCTTCATTCTTGAGCCAACTCTCTGCCTCTTTTACTAGCCTCCTAGCATCCTCTTCCCTCTTTTTTGCTTCTTCTTCTTCAGCTTTCTTCTGTGCGGTTTTGCCTTTACCACCCACACTGGTGATCTTCTGTTTAAACCTTCTCTTCAATGCAGTCATATTCTTTGCATTCCTGAAGATTTGTTCATTCTTATCCCAGAAATTTGTATATTCAAAATGAACATTTGCTTCTTTACAATGCTCTGCAACCCTATTTTGGGAGTCATTCCCGTGGAAGTTCATCTCCCCAAAACCAAAATGCTCCAACTCTTGTACAAATTCAACAGTTTGTTTGACCTTTGAAAATTTGTAACTTCCCAGCTAGAAAGGCATGGTAGGATAGGCTGCCTTCTTATGTTCAAACAGGAAGCTTCCTAAACCATCTAGATAAACTTGCCTAACTGCTTCTTTATGCACCACATAATCAGTGGCATACTTAGGGAGTAAAGAAGGTGCCCTGGAGCAACCATACATTCTAATGTACATCCCCTATTCAGTCAAATAATAGCTCCCATGTTCCTCAATGAATTTGAATGCCTCCTCAGACATACAGTTGCATTCTGTCATGAAGATTAAATTGTACAAAGGCATAATGAAATGTTCACATATCTCTTTATAGTGGATATAATATTTGTGTGCCCAAAATAGTTTATATGCAGTGTACATAGGGTTTCTGTTCCTATCCCAATTGCACCTTAAGGATGGAAATGATTGGGTACACAATATACAGTCCACTAAGATGGAGCTCATATAGAACTCATACTTCTTGTGGGACACCCGTCCCAAAGCTGAAGATATACAGGCTGAGAGGCTATTGGACACTATGTTTTCTCAATTAAATATAGGCCCCTGGGTGGCCACATAGAAAATAATGGGAATCCATCCCAACTTGAAACTTTTACCATGAACTCTCCCAAACACTCTATTCAGCATTAGTGCTATAAACCTATAAGGGGTCCTGAGAGTGGCTGTTTCATATTCCCCTGATGGTCTGGTTCGAAATTTCTTCCCAGGTATCATCATTCTCTTAACCGTTTCAACCAGATCCAAATTTATCTCTTTTAGCCAACTTTCAGTTAAGTATACTTGAGCAGGAGGTAGGTGATATGCTAGTGAGACACAACCAGGAGTATATGCATCATAGACCTATTTGGCAGTATTTGCTAAGATCATCGTGGTTACATCTGCCTTAGGCAGAATCCAACTGATCACCTCTGAGCATGGGAACAACTCAGGTCTTGTGGCTACCTTCATCAGAGAAAATTTCTTGATGTTGGCATATATGGTCAGTTCCTTGAATCCTACATCAGGCACATCCTGATTTGAAATCATCCGATATATCTCACCCCACTTGTAATCTGGCTCTACCCCGGTAGTAGCTCTGGTATCTTCGTAGATGTATTCTACCTTAGTAATGATTTCCACATCTGGTTCTCCCTCAGCAACAAGAGCCTTCTTCTTTTTTATTTTAGACATATCTCCTTTGAAGAAGTTGCCCTGCCATAGACCAAACATGTTCTTAGGTTATTGGAGCTTATAGTTAGTGTTCTAAGAATGAAGAAAAACAATATAAAAGCATTTACTTCTTCCATATGCATTCTTAATAGATAAACTATCAGAAAATTAACGCATAATCGGCAAGTAAAAAGAACTTCTACAAACTAGGTCTGAAAATTTCTAAGTCTGTCTGCAGCTAAGACATGACCCAGATAGCAATTCATCGTTTACACCGAAATGCATTCTAACTCTTCACCAAAACGAAAAAACCCCTATCAGTGAGGCTAGTCTTCGAAAGTGAGACCCTATCCAGTGATTGAAAATGCAAAAATCAAACCCTCTGGCATCTTAGAAAAATAGGTTAAATGCCTACGACGAAAAGAAAACTAAAACTTCCCCTCCCCAGATGGCCATAAGCAACCCTGAAAAAGTCGGTGCAGACAGCATAACGCTTGTCTGCACCAACTTCCTAAACCTTCAAACCGGGATCGAGATTCCATAACGGCTTACAAACAGGCTCAAGAAAAAACCCCCCACCGCAAATATTGTCAAACTGACTGATACCTCATGCCATAAGGATACAAAATCATACTTAGACAACCAACTACCAAACTGAGGGAAAAACCTAACCAGGGGAACACCCTAGTTCCTAAAATGACTCATAAACTCAAGAGAAAAGAGAAACAATGGTTGGCCTACCTAGAAAACAAGTTGCAGTCGACGTGATGGTCCAACACTTCCATGGCAGCACCCCAAATGAGCGAAATCTCGATAGCTAAGCACGGATGCACAGTTCAACTCGACAGGGACAGAGCAAGCACGAGTTCACAAGGGTAATAATAGAATAATAACCCACCCCAATATATATACCTCCAGGTGAAAAATGTCGGCAGGAAAAAACTTCTATCGGTGAGCGGAATAATTAAGCGTCGAGCGATTAGTTCACCAAGGAGTCACAAAGGTGGGAGCCATACAGCCTAAGGGTTCCGCAGCAAAATAAAACGTCGGCGAAATAAACACTAAAAACTATAGCATCAGACCTCGAAACCACTATAGCATCGGACAACTAGTTCAATGAGGAGCCGTAACGGTGGAAGTCACATGGACTAAGGGTTCCACAGACCAGAAAACATCGGCGAAAATCAGAACAAACCATTGGCGAATAGAACAATTATATGTCAGATGATTAGTTCGCTAAGGAGCCGAAATGGCGGAAAATAATCAGACTACGGATTTCGATCAAAGTCATGAAACGTTCCAATAGCAAAGAGAAAACAAAAAGTAATGAAAAAGCAATAAAACATGGAATCGGCAAGGGTAAGAACTAACTCGTCGAAACATTTGCCATCTTTTCTCCAAAATAGAGACGACTTAGAAGCCTAATGCTCTGACAGTGATAAGCAAAACGACACCGAAAACCAAAAAAACGAAGGAGATAAACCATCAGCGAAAAACATGATTCCCATTGGGACGTTTATTAGTTAGCTTCTGCAACGACGGCTACGTAGAGAACTATGACCTTGATTCACAGTTCAATAAACTTTCGACAGTGAAAAGGCAACTATCAACAAACCAAAAACTTCAAGTTCAAGTCAAACAAAGATAGTCATTCAACTTTCGAAAATGGTAAGCAATGTACCTCAATTCAAACTCAAAAGATCCAAATTTGTAACAGAGGACAACAAAGTTCAGCAATCCAAAACACATCCAGGAAAGATAAAATTTAAAAGGAGGGTCCAAAATTTTAAAAATTTTGGGAAATAGTTGCAGCTGCAACAATTGGCGACTACCTGGTGAACCCAGATCTCTGGACAAATTTTTCCTTAAGTAATAGACTGTGTGACAATAAAACCAACATGTTGAATTCTTCTAGATGTCTGGATTTCCCAAAAGGCAAATGTATGTACTTTTAACCATTGATGATAGTCCAATTTAGGAAAATGGAAACCAATATTTCAAAGTCAAGATAACTCTTTTGAGGCCAAGAATATGAGTTTCATTTTTAACCTCTGTCTTCGGGTAGCTTCCAGCTTGGACACCACAGGATTGTAACATATGGTAAACAGAAATATTCATTTGTTCCTCATTCCCATGCCATTTTGCACTTTTTGTGCTTTTGGACTTTTGTCCTTTCTTTTGAGTCCTCTTGCATGCCTTTCTTTTTGAATTTTTATTCAGGCTCCTCTATCCATAGTGTCCTTTTGTGTGAGAGATGTATTTAATTTTCAGCTCATGGACGGAGAAGAACTTTGGCAATTTTGTACTCATACGATTTAGTGCTTTGTTTTGATACATATTGCTTTCTCAAGAGATCCTTGACTCTTACTTGCCTTTTGGATTTCAATTCTTGGCATGGGATCATTTATATGTAATATGCAGTTTACCTTGCTTCCTTTCCATGGGTCTTTTGCTGTCACTCCCTAGGACATTTTTAAATGTGATATGGATGGAGCCTCGAAATAGTATTCCAGACCTTTTGATCCTAAGTTATTTTACAAGGATTAAGTAGGACTTCAATGTGTTCATAGCCATTTAGGAAAACTGCTAACTAGAAGAAATTCTTTCAGATAAAACAATAGTACACAGTCTTATAATCAAGGATTTTAGTTAATCCAGAATTCTGATGCTCTCCATGCAACCAAAAGTTTGCTTCTTTTATTGAAATCCATCAAAATCTAAACTAGAACAAACAGAAATAAAGTAAATCAAAATAAACAACCAAATCAATTTATTTATGTACAAGATAATCCAGAAACAAAAATCAAGAAAAATAAAGTTTGAGAACTAAACCACTAACTAGTCAGTCCTCTGCCCACCCCTATAAATCTGGCAACTTGTAAGCTAAGGGGCTAGGCTTGACTACAAAATGAAAAAGACCTAACCATTATCTAATTCCACTATACTTGAATAAAAAACTACATCTACTATTTTACAATCAATCTCATCAGCCTGTGAAAATCGAAGGAGGTCGGACTGGGTGTCTGATGTACTGCTAGCTTCTTCTACTTGGTAGTCTCCCGGTTCCAACTCAATTAGATGATTTCCCAACACATATTTCACTGGTTCATTTTTTTCTTCCAATTGAGTAACATTGTGCTTCATGTGGGGCTCTCTTAATATTTTAATATGGTTTGGACTTCCCTTCTGAGGCAACCACAAGTGTGACCAATCTGACGCAAAATACCCATTTAGTCTTGCTGACCAGTCTCGATTCAAAACAAGTCCATAACCATTAGGTATGTCTGCTACTACAATATCAATGTACTGACATATCTTTTCATTTGCAGATAAGCGACTTAGAACATCTTCCATTTCCCCGACTACTTTCACATTGGTCCTGTCTAACTGAGTAACCTCCCGGGAAGTTGGTTTAGGTTGTCCATTGATCTTTTTGCAGACTGCAAGTGGGATAACATTGACCAATGACCCTAAGTCTACTAAACAATTCTGCACCTTATGGTTTAAAATCTCAAAGGTCAGGAGGAATGGTAGGGTTTTAAACCTAGTCTTACCTCCCACACTTGCTTCAAAAATCTCTTCTACAGGTTGGTTGTTAGTGGGAAGCTCCTCCTCTGGTACTTCAAGTGCTTTTAACAATTCGTACCCCATCTCAGGTGCTTTGATATTTTCCTTGACATTATCAGCTTTGTCTTCAATAGGCCTAACAGACATGTTGACATGTTTTGGATCTTGACTGCTAATAGTAAGTTCAGGTATTTTATCATCTGTGTTGTTCTTCTGTATTTTCTTCATATTGTCTTGAAATTTCTTAATCTTCAGAATTATTGAATTGTCTTTATTTAACAAACCTTGGCTCCTTGTTGTCACATTTGTTTCTGATATCTCCTCATGCTTCAGAGTACCTTCGTCTTCTGTATCAAAAAGTGAGACACAGTCCCATAAAACCAGAGCATCATCCTCTTGTTTTTCTATGGATTTATTTCCCTTTTCCTCCTCATCATCAGCTTCTGTTAGTTTAGAGTCCAATAGCTAATTCATTACTAATGTCATCGAATTGATCCATTGAGGGAAATTTTTTTCAGAATGAGGCTACTGATGAAAGGTGCAAAAATTATCCATACCCACCTCAGTTAAATTCATTGATGCAGGACTGTGTGGAGGAGGTTTAGATTGATTGTTGTCCTCTCTCCTTTTATAGTAAGGCTTATAATATTTCTGAGCTTCTTTTTCCTTTTCCAAATCTATTATTCTGTTAGATAGTTTCTGCATCATTTTCAACATTCCTTCAAAGTCACGTGACTGCTCCTCCTTAGGCTTAGACAGTAATAAGGCTTTCTTACCAAAAGTTTTTTCTCCCCACTGCTCAGGGTAATCTTCTATGCTCTCTTTTTCAGCTTCTACTCTCTCGGCTTCTTCATAAGTTTCTGATAATGTAGGTTTGATTTGCATCTTGGCAAACATGGCCAAGTTAGGCCCTAAAGTTGAAGTATAGTATTCGATCAAAACCTTATCAGACGGTTTATCAGTTGCAGAAAAATTCTTAAGATAAGCAACAAACCTTTGGGTGAAACTATGCACTTTTTCTTTTCTTTCTTTCTTTAAAGTGCACAACCCTTTCATTAGAGCTGCATGAGTTTTCTGGGCTGCATATTTACTTCTTAATATCCTTTCAAATGTGCCCCAGTCTGGGATTGAGTTTGCAGGCAAAGCAAAATACCATGGGGTTACTGCTCCTTTCAGGGTATGCGAAAACAATCTGCAGACTACATCTTCATGTTCTCCAGCCCTTAGTCCTTCTATAGCCAAGTAAAAGCTTTGCAAATGATCATCTACCAAAATCTTTTCACTTGGGTCAAACTTGGGCAGCATTTTCTCAAAAGCCTGAGGTAAGTCATGTAAAGGGGGTGCTAGGTTTAAAGGTGACCTAGCCCTCCAAGCAGGTGGTGGATTCGGTGGGTTGGGTGGTTGATTTGCATTTACGTTTTCCATGAGTCTGGGTGGAGAATGAGGTGGTGAGTGAACAGGTGAACAGTAAGGTGTATCTGGGCCCACTTGATTCAAAGGCTGAACAACTTCCTGTAAGGCTGTTTCTACCAGTTCTTCAAAATCTCCAACCAACACTGCGTCTTCCAATATAGGACGGTCTGTATTCTTATATTCTCTTCTGGGTAAGATAGGAATAATTGGTAATCCTCCAATCTTCTTCACATATGCCCTAGTATGTCTTCTCAGATCATTAACTACTTCGTTGTCGACATAATACAAATGCTCTTTACCCTTCTCTTCAGGAATTGGATTGGGAAATAGACTGCTTTCAGAACTATCACCGGTGGAATAATATCAAGAAAATAAGTTTCCTCAACTAGCCATGCACTGGCGACCCTCCTTAATACAATATCCCATACAATATCCTAACATACAATAGCCAACCTTCATACAAAACAACCCTTAGCAATTCTAATCTCATTCCTCTATATCATAACATAAACTTATTACATTACCATTCTAAATAATTACACTTATCTACAATGTGGCTCATCCTAGTGCTTTAACATTTTTTTATGTTCTTAAGGCATTGTGATCTAATGCATAACATTCTAACATGGATTATTATATGTCAATATCCAAAACACTACATGCTAACACAACATATACCAAATTGCATAAATAAAAGCAATAGAATAAAAATTTTCTATCTAGTTTTATATATATGAATAAATGAAAAATTATTTATCACTTGACAACCATCCATATCTTTGTCTCTACTATCATTATTCTTATTTATTCATTAATAATGCACTCGATGTATCACCATAACACTTTCATTGATCTTTAGTGTGTTCTTGTTCTATTATAAAACACAAACATTGTTAAAATTGTATACATTATCTGGTGCATTCCTAGTTCCACTAGCTATCTATGGCTGAGGCATAGCTAATTGAACCTAAATTATGTGTATGCATTTACCCAAATGAATTGATTGTCCATACTAGCTAATCCCGGTAAAGTGCAACATAAATTTGAATTAACCTTTTAAGTAAGGCTTCTAGGTTAAGCAACAAAGTGATGTATGCTCTACATGATGTGAACGAATGACCTACTAGCAATAATGTAAAGAGAAAGGGCATGCTTGAAAAGGGTAATTAGGGTGAGTTATCATAATCTACTTTTATGTGACAAAGTGGAATGATTAAGGTTTATGGGGTTCTTAATTAAGCATAAAACATAATATGATTCTTTGATAGAATTGATCTAAGTAGTTATTGACAACATGGATCTAAGTAGTTATTGGCATATGTAACTAATATTTCAACTAATAGAAGCTTCTCCTTGGATAATATATAGTTAAAAATATAACACGAGTCGTTTTCAACCTAAATGCCTCTCGTGTACAAATTGAAGCAAATATTCCGCACCTTTCTTTTGCCTTACCTTTTATAAATCAATATTCCACGTATACTCCGTGTGAAATTAAAGCTATTTAGTAGGGTATCATTGAATATGAATAGAGCTACGCAGATACTTATATGTTAGTAGGGTATACTTAGATAAATGCCATTAAAGTCACTACTAGTCCTCTTAGCTTATATTCCGCAGCTCTCTTTTGCCCTACCCCTTATAAGTCAATCTTCCACACATAATTCTAGGGAAATTAAAGGTACAGATGCTTGTGCTAGTAGGATATCATTGAATATGAATAGAGCTACACACATATTCATGATACATGTTATCATTGAATATGGCAGAGCTAGATAAATAAAGACACTACTTCTCCTCTTAGGATATATAGAAGTTAGAAGTTACTTTTCCTCTCAGAATATATAAAAGTGAATATTGGTATGATTAGATAAATGCTATTAAAGTCATTATTATAAAGTATATGAGGTATCTCATAAATTTTTATTATACAATTATAATGAAATTATGTGTGTATGTATGTATGAAGGAAATGTCGAAATTATTTTAACAAGATTTAAATTCAAATTTGAATATAAATAAGTTTAGATAAATGTCATTAAAGTCATTACTTTACTATGATATATAGAAGTTATTTTTCCTTTTAAAATATATAAAAGTGAATATGAGTAGGTGTATATAAATGAAAGTTATTACTCTTTTTTTAGGTATTTTTTTTCTTATTAATTAATATTTCACAAATATTTATTTTGAAATTAAAAGTATATATATATATTTTAAGGTGTATCTAAATTTAAATACGTATACTTATATTATTGATATAATTGAATACAGGGAAGCTGCTAAATAAATACCATTACTTCTCCTTTTAGAATATATAAAAGTTATAAACTATTCTGAGAGATCACATTCCCCTCTAATGGATAGGTTCAATTTTATTAAGGGTATCATAGAATATGTGGATGTTTAGGTAACTAGATAACCAAGATTAACATGATACTGACTATCTTAGAATAGATACATATTATTATATAACCTTTGATGCTCATATGTTGTATATATTTACATGTGTGACCTTACTAATAAAGATCAAACATGGCATTTTGTTCTTGGAAATAATCTTTTGGAAAACTGTAGGACACTTTTTATCCATTATGAGGATGGCAGCTAGTGTAAAGTGGGAAACATAACTTAGTATGCCTAACTCCATGGGAATCAAATCGAGGACCTACAAAGGACACTAAATTATAGGCAATGCCTTGGCAATAGTGGTACCGACTGATTGAGCTAACTCTCAAGGCTAGATATGGCCACCCTTTACATAGATAAAGTCTATTTTTTTGCGTGAATTAGTAAAAGTCCATTTGATTTTGAATATGGAATTTGAACATGTTATGCTACAGTATAAAGAAAAAAATATAGATTCTCCATTAGATAGAAAAGCAAAGATTAATTTTGTAGAAAAAATTTCTTCATGGGGTCATATTGGTGGGATCCTCCTTAAGGGTGAAATAGGAGCATATGGGCCCATTAGAGTTAATAATATGATAGGTATGGTGGCCAATTAATGTAGTGTCAACTAGGTCCACTAATTAGTTAACATTGAATAAATGTAATGTGGCTTCATTAAACAAGGTCCACTAGGTAGTTATCATTGGGTTATAGTCAGGGTTTGCTAAGTAGCTATTAAGAAGGGGGGATTCATCCTTATGTCACCATACATTGCAATAATATTTTATTCAAGTTTAGCTTGTTGGGATGTTTCCTACTCAAAGAAACAAGTGAATAGGAGTCGATCCTTAGATAAGAGTATTATTTTATAATTTTACCCTAACTCATGGGATTTTTACTAATAAAATATAAGTGTTTTCTTAAATGGTGGGCTTTGTGATCATTTTATGTGTTAAGGAACATCATAAGTGGTATGGAAGGGGATGTAATGCTTAGATATTCCCTTATGGATGTAATAGGAGCATATGGGCCCATGCGAGTAATAATATGACAAGGATGGTGGTCAACTTATGTAATAACAATATTAAAGTTCATTATTAAATAATGACCACTATGTAGTTAGCATTATATAAATATGATGTGGCATCAATAAGGAAGGTTCACTCAGTAGTTAGCATTTGATTATGGTTAATAATTTCTAGGTGGCTATAAATAGAGATAGCGTCCTTATGTGATTATATATTAAATATTATTTTATTGGAGTTTAGCTCATAAGGTTTCCCCTCAAATGGTCAAGTGAACATGGGTTAATACATCATTATAATTATCATTATATGCTATTATTGAGTAACTATCATTTGATACATGTAATGTGGCCTTAGTAAAGAATGTCCATTAGGTAGTTAGCATTTTATCATGGTTAATTTTTGCTAGGTAACATTGAATAAAATGTTGAACTATATTTGTTGTTATTGAATTTTAAGGTTAAATATCATAACACATATTTCCCATGTATAGAATTGTACCATAGGAATACACCCATTATGTTAGAAAATCAACATCTATATCATATTTGAAATTGACATGTTATGATGCCAACACATGATAGGATACCTTAATACCTTTCACATGTTGTGCATAACTCTTCCCTCGCCTATTGTATATATAAGAAGGTGTGAATATTATTTTTCGGGAGGTATTGTGCCATATAGAATTATTGCTTTACACTTTTTATACACATATTCTTTTAGGATGATATGAAGGAATTCTACACATGTCTATGGTGAGATCACAAGTGTCGAAGTCTTCCCTTCGAGTCTCCCTTAATATGGACTGAATTAATGACTTTGGGGTCCTCCACCTAGTCTTGATGCCTCATTTAATTAAGTATGGGTCAATTAGATTGAGGTTTTCCATACCTTCTCCCTTTTTCTTTACTCCCTTTTCTTCATAACAGATTATATTTGGCCACATGTGTCCTCCATTTGGCTTTTTCTCTAGCAATTTTGAAATTCTAATGTAGCATTGCATTCATTACAACCCAAAACAATGCTCCAAGTAGTTAAAAAACAATGTGAGTTAAATCATGGATAAACTCAAGTTTTTTGGTGAGATTATTTTTTGGCCTGATAGATTTCCACCTTGATCTACCCATTTTTTGAAAATTTCGATGATTTGGGTTGTCTTAAAAAATGGGCCAAAATGCCTATGGGCAAAGTTCCATAGTCAGGATTCCTATCAATAAGATGGAACTATACCTTTCAACAAAATTCCTACCATATATTGGGAATAAATTTAATGGAAAAGAAATTGAGTTTGTCCACTAAATAACATAGTTTATTAGAAAACCTCTTTTAAAACCATGTATACCCCCAATCCTTTGGAGCGTGCTTTATTTACAAAGACAATGAACTTTGATGTCCCTTTTACCATGCTACTTGTCTTTTATTAGAATTGTTTTCATTTTATCATCTCTAAAGTTATGAAAATAAAAATCCTTCATTTCTATAAAAATGAATAATATACCCTATAATTTTAATTGTACAATACAATAATTCCAATATCACAAGCTTCTTATGTTTCCCACTTATCTCTTATATATATATGTACATGGTCTCTCGCATGAAAATAGATCTTTAAATTTTCCATTTTAGAAATGGTTTTCTATAATTATTTCCCAACAAATTTAAGACAGGGTTCTTAGTTTCAAAACTTGGAAAGTTTATCTCATCATGGTTGTGGGGCTCCTCTTATTGGATGAGTCTTCGTTTCAAATCTCCACTTAAAAAAAGTTAATTCGCTTGCAAGATAGGAGAGACATGGGAAGTACAAATTCTTTAGACTCTAAATTAATATCTTTTTAAGGAAAGCCCACTAATATATATAGACATTAAAGATTTCCTTTTCACAACGATACTTTTCTTCTTATACAATATTAATAGAATGAGATATATGCAAAAGGCAAATTTTGAAAAGGGTCCGCTCTATAGAAACCCTAGCATAACAACCACAAAATGACACCAAATTGAGATTTGAAAGCGATAAAGGCATATGCTTCCACCCTTGAGTATGCCCACCATAGCTTTGCATCATGTAGTGTTATATGCCCTGCCGTGTGGTCGCATTATCCACATGATGACAAATTTGTCACTTCTTATTCTAGTCCACCAAAGGCAAAATAGAGGCACATTTGGTAAAGAAAAAAAAAGCAAACGTGAGTCACATTGGACTTAAAATACTTGATAATTGTGCATTGCATATGTGTCAAAGCCATGGGAGAAACCACCATCCTTTAATAGACTTAGCTACTAACGTGTACTAACACCAAGGCAATAACAAGGTCACATGAGAATGACCAATGGGGTGATTTTAAACATAAACAACTTCCATGTCATGTACAATTTTTTTCAAGAGTGAATGCAAATCTTGAAATTTGTTAATAATAATAATAATAGGATTTTTTTTAATAATAATGAGCTTGGAACGTTTTTTGTCAATATTATAATGAATTTCAGAGGCTCGTGTCCAAGTTTTTTGAGCATAGAAATACAATTTTAAAACAAACTAAATAATTTGTTTCTTTAGGTCTAATAGACCAAAGTTTTGGTCATCATCATCATTATCATCATCATTATAATCTAATTTTAAGGTCATCACCAAGGGAGACACCAATTTGGTGTACTAGATCCTCTTGTTTGTGGGACAAGGGACTCTCGAAGTGCTAAAGTCTATAGAGATGTACATACACTACCCCCCCTGTGACCTCCTAAGAAGAAACACATGCTCTTAACCATTAGGCCCATTCATGCTGTCAAAAATTTCATTGTAAATCCATTATCTTTTTTTTGTAAGTAAACACCCCTCGTGTGACCTTAGGCAAAGAGTACCTTAACAGTGCACCTTAGGCAAAGAACACTTTAAGAGTTCACCATCTATTCTACACTCCATAGCAAAAACGTAAATGTATCACAATAAAATCTTCCACAAAACAATACCCACAATATCCTCAATACAACTCACAAAGCACATCCCCATGGATATTGAGATGCAAATTGCAAGTGTAAGCTAATCCCAAGAATTTTGAAGGTATATATGCAATTTGCTAAAGGTGGCTAACAGCTTTGACAAGGGATTCAAAGTAGGGGATTTGGTTCAGTATGAATGTGTATAAACATATTTTGGCTTCTTTGTCGTGAAGTCCATGCATGAATGGAGAGCTTGCGTGGGGGAACATGGTGTGCCCCAAATTGGAAAAAGGAAAGAGTGTAGAGAACGCGGAGGGGCCTAACAAATCCTAAGAATTGCTGCCTTCTTTGTGAAATAATACTAAAAAATATTACTTTTCAATTTTGCAAAGTAAATTCATTTCTGCACAAAGCACAAAATAGGGTGTGCGCGCACGCATCCACAAGAAAATATGTCTGAATTGTGCAGTCTCCAGCTGATATATCTTTGATTGTTGCCCCTAAATCCGTCGTACATGTCCTCCGTCTTGAATCCTCCACCATAATATATATATATATATATAAAAGAATCTCTTTTCCTGTGTGTATATATTATATATTATATATGCTCCTTTTGGGTCACTGGGCAGTGGGGGCTTCACAATTTGTGCAGGTGAGCCTTCAGCGGACTTAAAACTCTAACCCTATTTTCTCCGTGCATTTGGCCCCAACCCATCTGCAATTGCTGCTTTGTTACATTTATACATGTGTGTGTCCTCTAGTTTGGCATGTGGAATAGAAAAAGATAGAATTTGTTGACTGAGGCCCTGGGAAAATATAGAGGCAGCCACATCTGTCGGTCTTGCAGTTTACTATTCCTGTATTAAAATTCATTTCTCTGCAAAAGCATGGGGGTTTGGCAGGGAAGCAAGGGGAGAATGTTGACTGTCATTCCCGGGGCTTAGGATAATGTCTTACAAGTACGTTTTTATGGGATTCAATGACGGTTTTGACCTAGTTAGGTGAGCCAATGAGGCTATTCTATTCTATTCTATTGTTTTATGTTTTCTGATCTGGTATGACCCCTTTTGCATTGTTTTATCATGGTTTTTTTGTTGAGTATCTTCAGTATCTTTACGTCTTTCTCTGTGTTGCAGGCGGCCCAGTCTCATTCCACAATGCAGAAGCCGGAGGATGGTTTAGCCTTGATGTCTCAGAGAGAAATATTTTATATGCGGAGATATCATACTGATATTGGGTCTCCAGCTCCCATGACAGCCCGTCCTATTTCATTCACAGAATGGCTGAAACCCAAACCCTCTTCAGGGATGCTAGCTGCTGCCTCTGATCTTCCCATGGCCATTCCCTGCATGGAGACCCTTGACCCCAGATCCAATTTGACCACATATATTCAGCCGGCCAGTGCCTTGTATTCTGCTCATTCTTATACTCAGCAGGCTTTGAACCAGTGCCCTCTAGTACAGCCTGAGAGGTGTGATTCGCCTCCTCTGAGAGAAGCCCTCCCACTGCTCAGCCTTAGCCCTCCAAGAAACCCAACTGATCATAACCTGGAAAGGAACGATAGAAAAGATGATGAGGATCATGATCATGATGAGGCGTTTAATGATAATGTAACGGTGGCCTTGCATATCGGTCCTCCTAGTACTAATAATTACAATTACGATGATAACTCGGGGGCTGCGGTGAGTTTCAAGGCTGATCATCATCAATCCGGTACCAATTATAGCTATGATCATGCAGCAGATAAAGAGAAATTACGAGCAGGAAGAGTCCCCGAGGGGCAGTATTGGATACCAACTTCAGCACAGATTCTTATAGGGCCTACTCAGTTCTCCTGTCCAGTCTGTGGCAAGACCTTCAATAGATATAATAACATGCAGGTATGTCTGCCTAAGCTGCTAGACAGGAAGTAATATCTTATAACAATAACATATTTTTTGATCTATTCTTTATATGCATGAAAGAGAATTGCCTTAACTTCAAAGGATAAAACGTTTCAGGATGTCTTTGTTGTTTAAGCCATCTGCAAAAGTTACAAGATCTATAGTGAATTCAATTGCTGCTCATAGATCCCGTTAGGTTTCTCACAGATTCATAGGTTAGGGTTATTCTAAGATGAGCACCAGTTTATAATTTCGTTGGCTCCTGTTTAGCCGGCCAATATATGTGTGGATTTGCAAATCCAGGCTTTGTAAGTTGGTGCATTTAGGTCAAGGAACAAACAAAAACAAACTGAGTTAGCCTAGTTTGATCATTGATAATTTGCAGGCAATTTTTGATCCGCTTATATGAACTTTGTGAAGCAATTCTAGTTTTCTTTTTCTGCGCAGATGCATATGTGGGGGCATGGATCTCAGTATAGAAAAGGTCCGGAGTCTCTGAGAGGAACACAGCCCACAGCAATGCTAAGGCTGCCATGCTATTGCTGTGCTCAAGGGTGCAAGAATAACATAGATCATCCTCGTGCAAAGCCACTGAAGGATTTCCGCACCCTTCAAACCCATTACAAGCGCAAGCACGGCATGAAGCCATTCATGTGCCGAAAGTGTAGCAAACAGTTTGCTGTGAGAGGGGACTGGCGAACCCACGAGAAGAACTGTGGAAAGCTTTGGTTCTGTACATGTGGATCGGACTTCAAGCACAAACGCTCTCTCAAGGATCATATCAGGGCCTTCGGCCATGGCCACGCT
>LPNX010267936.1:11790-33454 GCA_001517045.1 Pseudotsuga menziesii | reverse complement strand
TTAGCACCTTGTTCTTTGACTGCAATATTATTGCAAAAATCTGCAGCATTGAAGTACAGTGGTACGGAGGATACAATTATTATTCCAAAGGCCAAGGTGCTAGGAGACTACTATTGTCTTATAGGTAGAGAAATCAATGTGTATTATCTGTAACTATTATGGTGGCTGCAGTCTGGAGGAAATTTGTCTACTTCACCGACTCGAGCATAGACATTAATATAATAACTTCGTTATCAAATAAGACTGGATCAGTTTATCTGGATTCTTTAATGTCAATCAATGTTTCTGTGCTCTTGGCTGGTAAAATATAATATAACTTTGTCTAACCTATGGCAGACATGGTCTCATGGGTGTCCTTGACATTAACATCTTATTTCGTTTGACTCGCAGATTTTAAATGAAGTCTGTTCAGATTCTTATTGAAGTTGTTGGTTTACCTGTTCCTCGCCCCACTCATTCTACAAAATAGTAAAATCTGTTTACTGTTTACAGCTGAAATTAAAACCAATTCCCAGATTCTGATATTTCCTTTCCTGTTTTTCTTTTTTCTTTTGCATTGAAGTATGAATGCGTTTATTAAAGAAAACCTACACGGTGGGCGTTACGTCTGACTTTTGCGCTGTTTCCGAACAAATTGGCCATTGGATACCGTTTTCACCTGCTCCACTGACTGTTTTTGAAAGCTCTCAAATTCCACAAACCATCGTTTCAAAGTAGACCTAAAAACCCAAGTTTGAAAAATCTCAGTTCTGAATAATCTAGGCTGATATTCAAAGAATAATAAAATATTGAGCTTCATTAATGCATAACATATTGCAATAATGGTCATCTAACTACACAGAATAATTCGAGGGACAAAGAAGTAGTAAGAAAACAGTGATTATTGGCTACCTCAAGATTTATTGTCTGGTCTAGGTTTTTCAAATCATTGGATCAAGTAAATAGGCAAATCAAACATACAACATAGCGTTTTCTTCGCCAGATTTTTATTT
The DNA here is from genome assembly GCA_001517045.1 of Pseudotsuga menziesii. NCBI lineage: Eukaryota > Viridiplantae > Streptophyta > Pinopsida > Pinales > Pinaceae > Pseudotsuga > Pseudotsuga menziesii. The sequence continues at coordinate 32,462 of LPNX010267936.1, read as the reverse complement.
AATAAAACTGTGACTGGAGAACCGGAAAAGGTTTAAAAAACAGCCAGAGTAAAGTCCCTGTATGTGCGCGCATATGTGAACAGTAAAGTTTTGCTTTTATGTGGGTACCAACTATATAGAAAATGTGATCAAACAGTTATTCCATTTTTCGATGCTAGTGCCCTTTTTACTTGCTAAATCCTCTTCTTTGACTTCTGTACATTAATTATTTCACACTGGCCTGGCCTGGCCTTTCCTCCAGCTTTCGTTACAAAGAGTTAGTGCACAATAAAGTTCTGCTTTTATTCTTTGCTACTCCTGCTTTACTATCCTAATTTTCACGCTGAATCCATAAGCTTTTTACGTAAAGAACTTCGCCCAGGATGGCAGGATCTAAGCATTAATTTTTCTACATTTGTATTGGTGAGAACATTAATTAATTTTAAATATATTTTCGGCTTTGGTAATCTTCTTGTGACATTGCATTTCATGATTCCATTACATAAAAGAATGTATATATGCAGAAGATTACAAATGCGAAGATACGATAGAGGCCCACATTCTGTACTGCTAGATATGAAGATAAAATGTTGAAATTCAGCCATCCATGATATCAAAACATTGACTTGTACTCCAATAAAGTGGATTTGAAGCTTAAATACTTCAATAAAGTGGAATTTAAGTTTAAACCAGACTGAAATTAATATTTTATTGCATTACTTCTCCCATGAGTCTTCATAGATTAGATTCCAGGGAACGCTTTGGACTCTTTTTTATATATGTAGTAAGCTTTATAATAAAATACATTATTAATAATGTTAAAATATATAATTATTTTCTTAACCAATTAATGCTGATGGGTTAATCCAGAAATATTTGTTTATTTTGTTTATACTTATGTGCAAGCCTTCGGAAGTTCATAATCTACTCCTAAATTAAATTAAGTTGAACTTTACTTTGAAGATAAAGATTATTAGGTTAGATTTTAGTGTGAAGATAAAAAAATTTTAATTATATTTTATCTTAAAGACAATTTAATATTATGTTAAATTGAAGTAAAGTATTTGATAATTTTATTTTATTTTAAATATAAATTATGTTAAATTAAATTTAAGTAAAATATTGGTTAAAAATTTAATTTAATTTAATCTGGAGATGAATTAATATTAGGTTAAACTTTATGTAGATTATTGGATAATATATATTTATTTTGGAGATATGGTTTTAGGGTTCTTTTGTTGTTTTTTAGGATGTTATGTTTTTGGTATCTTTTATTTGCTTTTAGCAGTTTTGTGGGAAGTTTGAACTTTTTACATATAGTTATTATGGTTTAAGTCTTTAAAAGTTTAAGTTTTTAAAATGTATGAAATTGGGAAGTTAAGATTTTTTATATGATTGTTATGGTTTAAATCTTTGAAAACATAATTATGTGAAATATGTAGAGTATATTTATGATTTTGTTTTAATTGATGTTTTAAGTGTATTATATATTTATAAAATAAAATAAGAGTAATAATAATATATTTTAATTATGATTTAAAAATTATGAAAAAATAGTTTTTAAAAATAAAAAGTTTTTATTTTTTTATTAAAATAAATTTTATTAAACTTAATCTAAAAATAAATTAGATTTTAGCTAGTTTATGAGTTAAGGACACATTTGATTCATTTATGAATTAAGGTTACATTTAGAGTATGGTTCTTCTTCATTATTAACTTTATTTATTTGTAAAATATATGTGAAACTTAGAATAATAATATACTTTAATTATGTTTTTGAATGAAAATTTGATTGTGACCCTTTAACCACCTTAATATATTTGAGTCTTTTTTATATTCATATATGTTTTTTGGGATTTAGTTATTATTATGCATTTTGTTAAGATATGTTCAAATTGTATCATCATTTCTTATGTTCATGTAAAAGCTTTGTTCACAAGTTAACTCTTTTGTACATTCATTGTTAGTTTAATATAATGAATTATATGTAAAGTTATAAGTAATTATTATTGATGCAATTGTATATCAACAATGCTATACGTTTACTTAAAGAAGAACTCCTTTTAATAATTAAGGGTTGATGAAGCTTATTCAAAAAATTCTTTTAGAGTTACCATTGCTATAATACTAGTGATTGTTTCTTACAGAATCATGGCTAAGGTAATGGCAGAGAAGTTGCTAGGAAAATTGTGCAAAAGGAACAAACGAGTTTTGTACAAGGAAGGTTTATTCTAGACACATTGATTTCAGCTTAGGAGGTCATGGAGTGGGATAGGGATTACGGGCAACAAGCTCTCTTTCTTAAAATTTATTTTGATAAATCCTATGACATAATTGATTGGTCTTTCATTACAGATATGTTGTCATGTTTGTTCTTTGGTTCAAAGTTTGTGAGGATGGTAAATGCCCTATTCTCTTGTGCCTCATCTTTTGTTGTAGTAACAATACGCTTTCTCCATGTATTCTTTTGCATAGATAAATTAAACAGGGGAAGATTTAGGGAATTTCACTTCCTAATGATTCTATGACAGTTAATAATCACTTTGTAGATGATTTGTTGCTTTCTATTCAGGTGAACAAGTAGTCGATGTACTTTAGCACTCGGGATTTCTTTTCTATTTTCTGCAAGGAATATAGGGCTAAGATTGGTGATCATAAGACTAAATATTGGTTGATTGGTATTGATGAGCCTCCTAAATGGATCCCTCTTTCTTGGAACTTCACCCATCCAACAACCATGTGGAATTGGTGTTTGGAGCATTTGCAACCTAAACTTCTCCTTTGGAATAACAAAAACCTTCCATTTGCTGCAAAAACGACTATTATAAGGAGGATTCTCTAGGCCTCACACATTTACTATGTTTCTTGTTGGATTCCTAGTAGGGCTCAATTTCATAGATTGAAAATTTGTGTTTATACTTGTGGTCCAAGTATGGTGCAGTTAGGTACCTTCCTATGGTATCTTGGGATGTTTTCATTTTTCCCAAGGATGAATGTGGCCGAGGTTTATGTTATAGCTAGTTTTTGTTTTCTATTTTTAGACCATATGCTTGTTTTCAAAACATGGTTTTCTTATTGCTTTAAGATTATGAGTTTGGATTTTGAAGTATTTTGATAGCATGCTTATTTTTATTTTTGATTTTATAAGTTTTTATGTTAAATTTACTTTACTTAGTTGTTTTCATACTTTTAATGGGATAAGTAGGTGTATGTATTTCTAAAAGGTTGGATAGAGATATCATAAGGGTTAATCAAAGTTTGATTTCACAATATAACCCTTTGTTTTTTAAGCCTTTTGTCAAAAAAATGAAGAAAGAAGAATTTATTGAAGTGGAAGAACAAACTACTCAATTGGAGTCTTCGACACAGAAACTTGAAGAGCTTGTAGGTGGACAACAAAAGAAGATTTATGAAGATAATCAGTTAGAATCTCAAGTGTAGAATTTAGAAGATGTAGCAGAAATCATTGAAGATGACACAACAAATACCTTTGATGAAGTTACGAACCAGAAAGAAGGTAAATGTGTTTTAGAACAAGAGAAGATTCTTACAGATGTACATGAAGAAAGAAAGGAGATCCCAATGCTTAATAAATTGAATCCTGTGACTGTCATATAAAACTTCTACATTACAAAAAGGAGTGTGCAAAGTTTATTGAGAATTATGCTATGTTTTTTCCTATTTTGGTCATTGCAATTGGGCGCGGATTACGAGCTGATGGAGATGAATTTTAGAAAACAAAAAGAGTTTTTTGTTCACAAGAGAACCATTCACAAAAGCCTCTCTAAGTTTCACAACAACTGTCAAGGTTTGCAAGATTCAATTTAATCTTTACAGCCTATTTTTTAGGGTTTAAAAATATTTAATATTTTCTTGTTTTAGTCTTCATCTTGCGAGGCATAATCGGATTGACTGGAGACGAATTTTTAAAAACCAAGAGATTTTTTTGTCCATCACGGACCCATTCACAAAAACCTCTCTCGGTTTTTGCACAGGTATCACGAATAGAGAGATATGGAATCTTCTTTGAGACCTATTTTTCAGAAATTCGTCAAATTTACGAGGAATCCGATTTTGCTATTTTTAGTCAATTAGCTGAAAGTTGGTTAATGTAACTGCTGAGTAGTTTCAAATTCGACCTAATGAAGGGAAGATAGAACTACTTCTTTTTAATTATATAAAGGGGTGGGGGAAATAGAGAAGAGGTTTGAATTTTTGTACAAGGGGAGGCTTTCAGCTACTATAGAGAGCTAAGTTTCAGAAAACTCTTATGCATGTTGGATTACTGATTATGTTATATATGCAATCTATAAGCCCATTTTATCTTCTATGCTGGTTTCATTTCTAATTAGTGTGATCACTCAGTTTATGAATTCATTTCTTGTTTAAGGTTGTTTGTCATGGAATGCTTATGAAGTGTGGATGAAACTCAGTTATGTGCTTATGCTTTTCTGGTTTATGTTACATATATTATACATCTCAGTCTTATATTGTGCATGATTTAGTTTTTGTTTTAGCCTTATGAGTTTTACCCTCTTGTTTACAAACTGCAAAACCAAAACCCTAAAAAACTTGTTTTACTTAATTTTGTTTTATGAGATTGCGCTGGCTTGTTCTTTAGTAGTCTCAGAACAATTTCTGGCACTAACAGTTTGATTGATATTTCTACCCAAGGTAATGTTTGGTTGCAAAATAGGCGATTCAATGTCTATAAGGAAGCTCTCCTTGGGAGTATTATTGAGACATCAACTTCTCACAAAAAAAAATGTTAGTAGGATCACATGATCATTTGGATTATGTGATATTATCTCATCACCTCATAACTTCCACGTATTAGGATCTTCTATCATCAAAAGTACTTGGGCAACATGGAGGTTGGTGTATGGCCTTATGAGGCGGAGAATATCACGTAGTCAAGTAGTATGGTATTTGGAAAGAAGATCGATATGGAGTTGGAAGGTGCAAGAAACATGTATTTCCTACATCCCTCGATTTGAAGGATGAGAATTGAGTAAGAAAATGATATAACAATGGAGGGATTTATGGAATGCTAGTACCCAAACCTGGAAGGACTCGTGATCAATTTCTCATGATTTTTCCTTATCCTCTATGGATAGACATATTATTATGGAGATTATCATCCTTATTCCACACGAGGACATGTTCAAAATGATTATAGATATTCCTGACCCTTTTTGGCGTGATTGGGAATGGATTTTTGGGTGCCCATTGTTTCAATATGATTCTAAAAGGTTGAATATTCTTATTCATTAATGACATGATATTAGTGGGCTATTCTGAACTCATGATGGGTGTCTAATGATATAGAGAGATTGTGGATCAACAGATTACATAATGTGTTGTTAATTCAGGTGAGCTACAAGATTTGGGTGTTTTCATGGGTAGTGATTTACCAAGGCCTTCCTATCAATAAACACCTGAAAAAAGTGGTCTCTCTCATGGAATTTTACCTTCCCGCCTCAAGTTGGAAATGTAAATGTTTCACATTCCCCAACCTAGTTTCAAGTTTCAATGAACTTCATAGTTTAATGCCCAAAGCCATTGAGTGCTGAAAATGAAGGCTTATTCTTGATAATTAACTAATCCATACTTGAAACAAATGAATAATTTAAACAAATTCTAAGCAGAAATAAATGCATACACATACAAATTTTAGACTGAGTGATATTTAGGTAAATGTCTCAGGAAAAGCCCTGATGGGGAAAACCTGTGTGAGAGAGTTCTTATTTTATTTCTTCATGAACTGTACAACAATATAACCAACAATAAATGCAAAACTTATCACAACCCTTAAAGACAACTTCTAGTCTTGAAAATAGTGCAAAACCTCCTCCTAGATTTATGTGCACAGTACAATATTCTCCACAGTTTGCATGTCACTGCTAGAAAATAATTTTTCCTTGAATCATGTGCTCTTCTTAGCATCAAAATTTATGTCCTCTCATCTACAGAATCACACTATACAGACTTGTAATAAATGCATAATGGCCTTCATTAATTGTTGTAAGATACTCCTCAAAATTTGTACAATAGCTCACCTCCTCAAACTGCATGCCCTTATCCTTGATTTTGTGTTGGATTCCAAATAAAATTACTACTGTACTTCTCCTTGAACTTTGTGCCAGTCATGCGCAGAAAATCATTCTGCATCCTTCTCTTCTCAAGAAGTTGGCCTCTCCACTTTCTCATTGACGAATGAATTGCCTCTTCACTTTTCCTCAACCTTTTTGTTTGATTAATGAGGGTAACTGAATGGTCACAAGATCCAAGGGACCACATTAGATCTTGTGATCTGTCTAATCCATGATTGAGGAAAAATCACTTTTCCCAACATTAAAATTAATTGATGTCACCTCCTCATTAAATGCTCCAAAAAGTCACTTTATAACTCTAAAGTGAAATCAATTCCACATCTCATGGAATTAATGCTAAAGGTCATGTCACTTCCCCCCTTTTAGTGACTTAGGCACAACGTCAAAGTCACTTGGGGAACACCCCCAAGGTACAAAAATCAACAGGAAATTGTTAAGCATCTCTTTTAGGAATTTTCTTTTGCTAGGTCTTGTTGGGAGTTTGTTCAGTGTGAGCATCTAAGCTTTTTTAAAGGGAAGTTACATTGGATATCAAGTATACTCAGCGATGTTGGAACTCTAGTACCATATTCAATCTTTGGTGTTTGGCATTGTCTAAGGATTTCAACATTATTTGTTCTATGGAAGCTTTGGTGCAAATATGTTTTTGAAAAGGATATTAGTTCTTTGGTTGTATATTGTCAACTATAAAAAGATGAGATGCAAATGCAACTATTAGCTAAATATTTTATATTAATCAAAGAGAATAAAAAATTAAAATCACATGTATACTCTAATTTTATTATTTTTTAATATTTCTAAAAAAGAGTTATAAATTATCTTTATAAATATTAAAATATTAAAAAAAATATAAAATTCTCTATACTGTAGATGCTCTATATCTGGTTCAACTTGTAAATAGTGTCCAACAACTATTTAAGCCTTAAAGACATTAACAATTCTTTTATTTTAAAGATTTAGTTTATAGTTTTATTGAGTTTTAAGAAGATTTTTCTAAAATATCACCTTGCTAAAAAGGAGAGAAGATATAAAGTTAATGAAAGATGATTATTAAAAAAAATTTAATTCGTTAAATAAGATAGTACACATTTTCGAAAATGCCTTTCGGTGAACATATGTGTAAGTAGGCACACATTGTTTAGAAAAGTATGAAAATTCATTAATGCACATTGTGTGTGGAAAAGTGCTAATCATGTGACATGTTTAAAAATTATAATTTAAATCATTTTTTTCACTTACATTTTATTTTATTTTTTTAAATATTTGTGATGTCAACATTTATTTGTGTAAATATGTTTTAACTTATTATTAAATTAAATCACTTTACTATTTTATATAGTTAAAAAATCTTTATAACATAATTTAATATATCAATTTTCCTGTAAAATAAATAAAATAATATTTTTGAAATCAATGTTGATATGTAAAAGTAATATTTTCTTTTTTAACTATGTTGATATGTGAAATCAATGTTGATATGTTAGAAAAGTTAAAATAAAACTATTTTGTAACTTTAAAATAAAACTATTTTGTAACTATGTAAATGATGAGTAATGAATCCAAAAAATCATTACTTTTCATTATAAACCCTTTCAATTATTATTATTGAAAGGAAGGTTATTTTCTTAGATAGGAGAAAAAAATAAGCTGATGATAAGAGGGATTTTGGCTAGGGTTATTTGATAAAACATTGCACTAAAATATCTTTTATAGGGATTTTTTTAGGGCCCAAGACAAGCCCAATGAATAAGATAAGTTCTTCGTACTTATATTATTGGTTAAAAGGATTAAAAAAATTCTCTTCAAATTGTTGATGAAGTGTAAAATATGTTTTGAATGATATAATGATAGTAAAGTGTAAAATATGTTTTGAATGATATAATGATAGTAAAATAATATGAAAATAAATGTTGGATGTCATTTATAATGAATACACTTTTATTATTATTATTATTATGTAAATTATTATTATGCATTTCGTTTTTTTTGCTGCAAATAAATCACCTTCATGCAAATTAAAATTAAGAAGTAAAACAAAAAAATTGTAAAGGGAAACGATTTCTCACATTTGATATTAGAACCTTAATTCATTCAAATTTCTCAATTTGAACAAAACAATTCTATATAAAAAAGATAAAATGTTAGTAAATATTTCATTAGGCTTTAGTTTATTCATTGATAGGTTTTTTCACTGATAATAACAAATGTAAAACTTATAAGTATATTACACATTCTTATACATGCCAAAAACTGAGTCAATGTTCAAAATATAGCATAAAAAAATGTGATAGTGAGTAAAATGAATCTCCAATGCAAGGTAGTATGTGCATGCATGCTTTCTTTTCGTTATCCCTATAGCATATATTTTTTCACATAAACTTGTAATACACAATAATAAGTGCATGTTTTATAAAGATGACAAATAACAATTAACACATAAGTATTTCAAAATTTCTCAATGTAAAATTGATTATTTTAATAATGATGTGAGAGATTAACTATATATTATAAAAACAATCAAACTCTTTATTTGTCATCCATATTATATATAGGCATTTTCAACCATCCATATTTAGGCATTTTCAACCAATATGTTAAAACAATTTAACCACAATCTAGATTAACCTATGGATAAGTCAATTTGTATGGAATTTATAAGAGAGTTATATCTCTTACTAACATTATAGTTGATTTGTTGCATGGTGATTATTTTTATACATATTATTTTCTCATAATTGTTATGTAGTATTTATGGAATTTCTAGTTGTATTGATGCAAAATTATTATGGATTGAACATTTTTAAGGATTGCATATGCATATTGAGAAAAATAATGAAAAGATTTTAGGGTCACAATAACAAAATTAATATTATGTCAACTAAGTGGGTGACATTTCCAAACATCATTAATCAAAGATAACTTGTATGCATCACGATTAATATAACATGTAATTATTATTTTATTGGTTTTAGATCTAATAAAATAAAAACAGTTTACATAGTATATAAGAGATAAATTAAATAAAAACATGTCAAATTTATTGAAGGAGGCATGCCAAATTTAAATTGGGTAGATGAGATAAGTAATTACTATTTTATTTTTCTATGTGGTAAAGTATGAAGCATTACAAATATAATCATTTTATAATAGGATCTAGGGGTTTTAGTTTTTATTTGAATTATTTGTGTTAATATATCCTTAATACTAAAAAAAAAGTGAGTGAAGATAAAATTACAATTTTGAATGAGTGCATCAATTCATAATTCATAATTGGTGTAGTAAAAGGTTAAATGTATACATATTTATTTTGAAGGGATAATGATGGTTCATATCATTAGATTAAACATTAAATAGTCTTGAAGAATGTGTTTTTTTTAGAAAGTATGAACAATTTTTTAAAAATGGGGATATATATATACTCAAAAAAGTTGATAACAAGGATTATATATGCAATGGAAATGGTCATTGATGAACAATTTATGGTAATTATTGGTGAAAATATGGTCAATAATTGGGTTATGGGCTCATGGTATTTTCCCATGGTTTTAGCATGTGATAAAGCTTATATAGGCTTTAGTAACTAAGGTTTCCAAACATGTGCCTAGTATGTGCTTGTTTTTATGAAATCATTATTTTTTAAAGCATTGATAATTAAGAGAGTTGTAAAGAATTTGATAACTTATTAAATATTACTTTAGTATTTATGAAAAATTATAGGAAATGTATGTACCTTATAAAATGAAAATGTAAAAATCTAAAATAAAATAAAAACTGAATATCGAAATGATGTGATAGTTAGAGGGTTTTGTGATTAACATTAGTCACCTGAAATAAGGTGTGTACTATAATGTTTGAGTGAGTGAAGGTAATCACATTCTTATGAATATAATTTAATTAGTTGAAGTGTTGAACATAAAAATAGATCCATAGCTATTTAATAGTGTATATTTCATGGACCAAGAAAATGTGGGGATAATAATACCTTAGTTTTCATTTGAAATTTTATATAGGTTTCATTATGGGATATTTAAATATCATTTATAGGAGTTAGAAAGGAGCTTTAAAAAGTAATTATGTGGTTTTGACAAACTACTCTAAATTATTGAAAAAAATACAATTTATATATTTAAAATACACAACAACAACAACAACAACAACAAAATGTAGAGGGTATAGTACATAACAACAAAAGGTGTAGAGGTTAGAGTTCACTAAGGATGTAGAACATTTCAAATTGAGAAAGTGCATGCAAAGCATGTGACATTATCAATATATAAAAATTAACACTTAAACCACTCTAAATAAGTTGATCATTTAAAATAACTATCCTATTAATGATAATCTTCGATAATTTAGATATGAATTTTATTTTTCAACTTCTAAGCTATCTCAAACTTACAGAGAAATTCCAATTTGAGATCATATTAAATTAAATTCATTGAGAAAATGAAATTATGTGATTGGTTTATAAAGAGTAATGGGTTAAAATTTAAGTACTATTAAGTAATACTGAAATTAATATTACTTTATCATAAAAGTAAAAGTACAATATTTGGTTAAGAGATTTAAAACTTGTCCCCGTACATCTGTAAGAGTCACAATGGTATTGTTAAACTTGCTTGAACGTGAACAACTCCTTTTAGTACTCAATGTTCATTCTTACGTGAACCAATTCTTTAAATATAAATACTTATTATTATATTTATATTGATAGGCACTTGCATTATATCATTTTAACATCTAAGATGATTTTTATGTATTTATATATATCTCATGTTACATAGTGAATATTTATTATCTAAGCTTATATTTAAATTTTACTGTTTTTACTCTTAATTAAGATACTATTTAATTATGTATATTTGTGATGATGTTGATGATGGCTAACGTCCCTTGAGACCAAACTTTGGTTTATCAGACCTGAAGAAACGAATTATTTAGTTTGTTTTAAAATTGTATTTCTATGCTCAAAGAGTTTGGAGAGAAGCATCCCTAGTTCATCATAATTTTGACAAGTCAAAAGGCTAGGAAGGTCGGTATTGCAACAAATATTATGAAATTGAGATCTAATGTTGGTGTACGTAGGGAAATCTAAGAGGAAGTGATTTTCATCCTCAATGTTCATATTCTCACAGAGATGGTAGATCCTTTCCAGCCATGGTGTTTTAGGAACTTCCCAACGACCTGTTTCACTATGGAGCTCATGAGAGTTCGTTCTTATCTTGGCTATATTAATTTTTTTCTTTGAACTAGTTAAAACAGAGAGATACTTTTGATCTTCTAGAGTAGGGTTGATGACCTCCTTATAATATCTTAATTTTCTTTTAGCCTATAAATCTTTCTCACACCACATTTTCTCTTTAAACTTAGAAGTAACAATATTTTTAATGTTATTAATATTTTGCAATGCAACATTTTCATTGATCTCCCAATGGTTTAACTAGGCCCTGGTATCTTTGTACCAACCTTGCTTGAGCCTTAGGTGGTTTTGGTTGGAATTTAAAGCTAGCTTAGGAAGTCTATGGTCTCCCATGTTATTGATTTTGTGCTTGTACAACAGGAGCCTAGTCGCTAGTCTCTTGATAGGTGAAAGACCCACTTCTATAAGGCGAATATGGTAGGGTGTATTGCATTTAATTTTGAGGTTATACATTATAAAATGATTTTGGATTTGCTCAATATTTCTCCAGGATTCTCTAGAGATGATGCAACCCCAAACCTCACACCCATACAAGATAACATGAGTGACTAAAGTTTCAAAGAGGAGCTTCTTTTTATCCCACATCACAAGGTTTGTTGCTTGACAATTACTTTCGAGACCAAAATAAGCTTTCCACCCTCCATTAATCCTTTTCTCAATGCTATAGTTCTAGTTGAGCTTATGATGAATATCAATTCCTAACTATTTGTAAGAAAACACTTCCTCCAAGTTGTTATTTCCATACACAAAATTAGTGTAAGTGTCCTTCTTGGATTTGATAATCATAAATTTTGTTTTGTCATTGTTAACAGTCTTACCCATAGTAGAGCAAAAATACTTAAGAAGTATTAGTTTCTTATCAAGATCATATGGACACCTTTCCAAAAGAACAATATTGTCAGCATATAGAAGAAGGATGATGACTATTCCAGCTAAGATCGTGCCAGCACAACCTGCTTCCTCTAAAAAACCTTCTAGTTTATCGATGTAAATGCCAAATAGGGTAGCGGAGAGGGGGAAACATTGTTTAACTCCAATATTACACTTAATATCTTTTGACCATCCCTTGTTGCTCTTAAACTTGGCAATGACATCCCCATATAACCTTAAACTTGGAAATGATATAATATGATAGTTATGTACTAGAAAAATAAGGTTATAAATTTTATTTTTTTAATCATAATTTCCTTCCACCATGACTTGATCACATTTGTAAAAATGAAGTGATGATTCACTTAAAAATCTAGTAAGAGGGATGAAATGTTGAGAAGTGTATATAAGAATGAAAAATATCTCACACAAAGCTGTATATATGAATGCATGTTGAGAATTTATGTATTTTTGAACTCATAAGAGAAAATATATATAGGGTGTGCACTCTTAACAAGTGTAATTCACAACATGAAGGTCATGATATAATCTATGAGAATTATGGTGAGATTTTTCACCACTAGAAATGATACCCTACACATGGTAATGATACTATTATGATTGTGATGACATATGAAACATGATTTCCATATGAGCCTATAATCAAAACTAACTTATATTATTAGAGAGCCACACATTACTAGACTTTCCAATGGGTGTCCTTAGCTGAGAAAATCCCAATAGTTGCACCACTACTCAATTGACTAGTCATACCATATCCATGATCCTGCATGTTGTGACTAGGAAAGAATTCCATGATGGAGTGTAATAAAAAAAATACATGATTTAGCTTAGTATAGTTAAAATGAATGAATTTAAATATTGGGATGAGTGATGGAGATATTGAAGATAAAAGTAGTTGTTTGATGTTGGTTGATTTTTATAGTGTTGCAGTACTGAGTGATAGGTTGCATGAGGTGATGGTTGATCATATGAACTTGTAATGTGGTATTATAGAATTTGAATGCAATTGGATGTTAATTTGTTTTTCCTCAATCTTGCAATCCTTATTGGTTCTTTTTATCTATAGTTTTATGCATTTCATTGAGATGATTTTGTGATGTTAGATACATTTAAATCAAAGCATTTTACTAACATGATTATGTTTTTTTTAATTATTGAGTCCACTTTAGAAACATATTTGTTGTTGTAACATACCCATACAACCTGATTAAAATGCATATAAAAAAACATTTAATTTCATTCAAGCCATGGGCTACGTATCCTCCTAAATCATCCATTCTTAAGCTTAATTTCTTTTGTACAATCATTCCACAACTAACAGATCATTTCTGCACTTAACGGGACCTTTCCATAGTACGGATTTCAGAATTTGGAATCCCCTGTTACATTCTATTTTCCTTTCTTACTTTCTGCCTTCTGCATTCCACAGGGAAGAATCTGGGTTGCGGAAATCCCATATTCTTTATTTTTCATCTTTTTCACCTTCTGCCTTCTACAGGGTAGACTCCAGGTTGCGGAAAACTCATATTACTTTATTTTTTTATTTTTTTCCTACCTTCCACCTTCCTCCTTTCACATTCCACAGGGTGGATTTCGGGGTGCGTAAAAACCACTTTTACCTTATTATTTTCTGTTTCTCTTTCTACCTCCTTCCTTCCGCATGCAGAATCCAAGGTGTGGAAACACATAAGATAGTTGCATTTTGATGCTATAACTGGGCATCTAGCCCCATGAACATAAGAAAAGTGCATTGAAAATAAAACGCATATGCAAATGTATATAAGAAAGGAAAATATAATAGAAGTAATCTATACGTGAACCTCTAACAATCATTCAATACATTCATAAAAATTCTTAAACAAATATATTGTAGAATTAATACAAGAGAATACTTATCTTGAAAATGAGCTGCCTCGAGCAACTAGCTATCTCACTGCAACTTTCCACCCAACCATAGGCAAGTTGTGCTCAGCAATCTCTCAACACAACTGCCACCCCCAAGCTGGGCATGATTTCTACAAGGACTAAGCGAACAACAGGCTCACACATAGCCAAATACACATCAAGGTTCAACCAAGCCAACCTGCAATTGGGCTTATCAGGCTGCTAAGGCAATGCACTCACATATATCCAAATACACATAAAGGTTTAGCCAAGCCAATCCATAGTTGGGTTTATCAAGCTGTTAAGGTAGTGGAAAGGAAGAATTGCTAAGCTAGTGAGATCAACCACAGAGCTATGGACACCTCTACAAGATCTATCTTGCTTGGCCTCCACAATAAATACACACCCAACACAAGGAAGTATTCCCTTCACTACTACATAGTCCCTCATGCCATACCTTCCCTTCCAGTGTTCTCTCAGGTGTGCATAGAATAATATCCAAACCCTTTTGACCTTTCTGTGAGGTTCCTCTCTTCACTAGGTTTATCAAGCCAATTTTGGGCCTCTTCCACTCCTAATTATTTCTCACAGTTCAAACCAAAACAAGGATACACATAACAACGAAACATGGTGATGGTTATGAAGAAATTTTTTATGGGATTTAGGTAGCGAAAGGGAAGAATCGCTAAGCTAGTGAGCTCAACCACAGAGCTATGGACACCTCCAAAAGATATATCTGGCTTGGAATCCACAATACCTACACACCCAACACAAGGAAGTATTCCCTTCTCTGCTACATGATCCCTCAGTCCATACCTTCCCTTCCAGTGTTCTCTTAGGTGTGCATAGAAGAGTAGGCAGCCCCTTGGGATCTTCTTTGAGGTTCCTTTATTCACTAGGTTTATCAAGCCAATCCTGGTCCCCTTCCACTCCTAATTATTTTCTTACATGGTGCAATATAAAACATATTTCTCCGACATGGAAGGATGAAGGAACAACTAGAAAAAAATGAAGCAAATGCCCCCTCTCTCTAGCTCTAGTTGCGTGAGGAAGTGAAAACCCCTCCTCGAGGAATGAATTCTGGCACACCTTTCTGGGTGTTTTCTTTCCCCAAGCAAAATATGATTTCCCAGAAGTCGTGGCTTTCCATACATGAAAATTTGTTGCCATACCTCTCCATTCCCAAGGCATTAACTGCCTCAACCAACTCTTGGAATAATTAAATGATTGAGTGCATAAGTCAAAATGGGTAGTTGAGAGTTTATGGGTTCTCTCTTGACATTTGGCTTAAACCTATTGGCTCAAGGGTTTGAACAATTTCTCTCCCTATTCCTTATGAAATAATGCCCCTATCTATTTGTTGCATTGCATAGCTAGTTGTGGGTATTTTATTAAATTGCATATTTACATGATGTCTCAATTTATATTGTGCCTGGCTAGCATGAGAACCATAGGTATCGATTTTAATTTCTGATACATAAAACGCTAAATCGATGCCAGGGCCTTAGCCTTGAGCTCCTCACTATGATTAAATATCGATATTTACATCATGTACAATTTTAATGCAATGGGGTCAAAATCAATATTTTACATTCCCCTCCCCCTTACATTAGCATTGTCCTCAGTGCTATGAAAAATTGAACAAAAATGGATGTGCCACTCTCATGGAATCCTTTAGCTCCCATGTAGTCTCATCGGGACCATAGTACACTTCCATTGCACCTTTACCTTTCCAATGGCTCGGTTTCAGAGCATTGTTACCTTCTTGTCTAGGATGCGCAATAGCTTGGTTTGGAACTCTCCTTGTGGTTCCACTTGGATCACATCCCAATTAATCACATGGTTAGGATCATGTACATATTTCTTAAGCAAAGAGACATGAAAAACATTATGAGCTCTAGTTTCTAGCAAGCAATGCAAGTCTATATGCAACTGGCCCTATTCTTTCAAGCACTTCAAATGACCCACAATATCTAGGTGATAGCTTGGAAAAACTCCCAAGATTCAAGGAACTCTTTGTTATCAGGAATATTGCACCTTCTGCTGACAGAAGCTGTTCCTATGGTCTGAATGGTTCAGATCCAGAACAAATGAGTCACAACTAGGTCGGAAGACTTTCCCTAGAAGCTATAGATGTATGGAATAAGATCTCTGATGGAAGACCTGCATAAACACATTAAACACATGACAACATCAAAGATACCAGAAAACTATCCATAAATCTATATCAGTGACTAAGGAATATGATAATACACATGTGATATTATAACACAATAGATGTATGGGAAAGGAACCAACTTTGCATTAATAGATGAAATGAAAGAGTTTACAACATTTTGCCTTAGTTTCGACGCACTCCTTCACAAGACTAATATCTCATCCCCGATAGCTCCAACTTGCTCCTCTATGCTCTCTAATGGATTAGGCCAGGATGTTAATTCAACAACATAACTTTACTCTTTTCTTCTCCCCTCAACCATGGAGTATGAGCCTAGTTTTATAGGGCTCAAAAGGATAGGAATGGTTGAGAAATAGATGGGTGAGGCAGCCATGAGATACCCAAAGCATGGATCTTGAGCTTAACTGACCCAGGTGAGTAGGGATAAGGCTAGCCACAAAGATTTTGTTCTAGAAGCTTCGTGAAACCTCCTTTTTTCAATTTTTACCAAGGGCACCACTTATACTCCCTTATGACAGAGCGATGCAAGGTGAGAACCACGCCAAAAACAAAGGTGAAAGGTGGTGGCACCACCTATATTCCACATAACTCACACGGTTTTGTATAAGGCACCGCTTATAAGCTTAAGGGTGAGAGTGGTGCTGGAGTTTTTATATGTAGGATCAAAATCTGGAGCACTATTTTCACTTCAAGTTTGGGATTGAGGGCAAATAAAGGAGTTAGAGATCTTATCACATGCTAGTGATAGGATTTGGGTATAACAGAATTCCCCCCAAAGCATGAGGATAGAGGGATACGATAGGTGAGAGCTTTGATGGAGCAAGTTATCACTTTGAGGTAAGAGCCATCTTGATTGGAGAGTATCATCAAGTAGGCATCTGCAATACATCAATACTTTGAATCATGAGTAAATATAACCTCATCATGGCTGCAAACCAATACAAGGAAGATCCATGAGACGAATAAACAAACATGGCTACTAGAATACAATGTAGATCCATGTGATAAAGGACTCAAACTTAGACATAGCTACCAGATGTACAACATAGATCTATGTCATACAGACGCAAATTTAAACATAGACACGGCCATACAAATGTGGATCCATGCTGGTACTTCATACAATATACTTCATCGCAACCTGGAGAGAAAGCTATGAGTGCTTAACAAATACCCAGGGTCTTCGTCTCGTATTCCACAAAGTATGATTCTATCCATGTGATTACAATGTTCTGAAGTCGAACATGGTAGAAACCACTTGATTACTGACCAATGATGTGAACCATTAACAAGTGCGAGGGATATCACCATTGATGTCAATGATTCCCAAGGTACCCTAGTACAATATAATGAGCGTGAATAGATGTTTTGATGTCGAACACCTAGTGGAATCTTTTGATCAAAGGTCAATGATGTAAACCTTTGTTGAAAACGAGAGAATCTGTCATTGAAGCATACAGATCTCAAGGTACTAAACTTGTTTCCAAGACTATTTTCTGAATAATGAGCTAAAGTCGACGGGAATAGTCTTGTCAAAGGAGGGCCATGATGAATCCCACATCGACGACATGAAACTCGGAACAAAGTTCTGGAATGTTGTAGATATTGTAACCATAGGACTGACTCAAAGGTACTGACACAAAGGTTGTTTTAATTGTAGAGGTAAACGTCTTACTTCCTTTGAACATCGGGTGACATGACAAAAGGCTTGGCAGCATGACTAAAATAGATGGAAACACAATATGACTGTGAACAATGCATTCTTTTGAAAGGCTCAAAGGAGTGACATGAATTATGAAAGTGGATCAACTTGTAAGTCAACTGAATACCTAATTGACTGAATGATATGCAAACAAGTTCCATGTTCAAAGGTGACAAACAACTACCATTTGATTTGCAAAATGATTCCCTTCCCTTAATTTCCCCATCATGATTGATGAGTGCCTCTTTTCATTTTTACGAGTCCAAAGAGGGTAACAAACACTCGTTGTAGGTCATCCGAAGATAAGTCCATTCTCATATATTTCACAAACCTAAGAAAGGAGGGGTTCGTTCCCAAAAAAGGGTCTTTTAATGTTTACTTTAATGAGTCCAATGAAAGCAAACTTGGTATCATTCATGTTTAGAGAGTCTGAACGAAGATGAAAGAAAATTCCAGAGGGTCCCTTTTTGTATGATTTAGTCTCTAGGGCCCAAAAAAGTATAAAATAATACCTGAGAGAACTCTTCCAGTCATGATTGGCTGGAGCATTCCTTTTTCATAAATAGTCTATCTGAACCAAAAAAGAGATAACCTACCATTGGAGAGACGATTCTTCAAATACTTTTACGAGTATGAAGAAGACAAGTACTTGACAATCTTTTCATATTTAGGGAGTCCAGAAAAAGCTTAAAGGAGACTCTATTAGGTTTCTTTTTCACGATGAGAAGTTTTTACGAGCCTAAAAAGAATTGGAAAAAGACTCGAAACTTTGATATTGAGTTCTAAGAGTGTGACCAAAGTGTCAAAACAAACGCTCGGGTACTTTTTCCATTTTATGGAAGTATGAAAAAGTCAAAAACAAACTCCCCATAGACTTCACTGTTTCCATTTTTACTCCTGTAAGACTAAAAAACGATCATTAATCTCTCAAAAAATGACTTTAATGAACTATATAAATGGGCATTTATATAATAATGATTTTTGAAATATCAACATAAAACATAAAAACCCTAAAAATATATATATAATTCATTTGAATGGTAAAAATCAAATCATTTTACTATTTACCACTTGGTGAGAGTAATTTGGAGAAAATTGATCTAGGTCTTCAGTCAGTGATTTTGGGAGATTCCACCATCCGTTTCGAGCACCGTCAGAGCCATGTAAATGACTGAACCTTAGTCTTTCCTTTTAATGCATTCATTTTTTATTTGGTGGGGTTTTTGGGCAGTTTTAAGCAAGCCCTAAATCCAAAAAATGGGCACCTCTCCTGCCCCTTACGAGACAGGCGGTGCCCAATAAGAATCGTGCATGTTTATATGCACTCAAGCATTTCCATCACTCTATGCACACGGCGTTCAGGTCGTGCTGGCTGTGAGTATGGAAACTTGAATGGGAAAGAAAAAATAGGTGTTTTTCAATGATTTTGGTGATTGATTATGTTTTTAATTATCCCATTGATTGTTTTTGGTAGGTTCTAACCGATAAAAAATGGTTATATGGAAAGAACGACAACACAACAATGATGATTCCTTCACCGAGGGAAATGCAGGGTGCATAGCCACATTGAGGGGCTGTGGCCTCCTAAAATTATTTCGCACTCCTAGCATGGTGTCCCATGAGCGCTTGTTGGAGCATATCCTTCATATGTGGAACCTGGAGCAACAATATTTCGAGGTGGGAGCCCATGTACTGACTATCAAGGTAGAGGATATGTACTTTTTGATAGGATTATCCAAACGGGGTGCTCCTATTTCACTGACTGCTTCCCATGGAGGGGACATAACCACCTAGGAGTTAATCAACCGTCACTGCATACCTGGTACCAGAATGTCCGGGAAGAAAATTCCCATTAAGACTGTGATGGATGATCCTCTCTGTACAGTTATTTTCACTATGCAGAGGGTGGCTGGGAGCCAAGGATCTCATCAGGATTCCAAAGCACACATGTTATATGCTATAGAGGCCACGGCACCTACTGTCTTTAACTAGGAAGAGGCATTACTTCCAGTCTTCAAGGACCAGTTGACCAAGTGTCAACAAGGAGAGTTGAAACAGTTCGGCTATGGATCCATCTTAGCCTATTTCTTCTTTGAGCGGGTCCCTCATCTAAGGCCCCAAGTGGTATTTACAGATCTGAGGGCGAGAGACCCTCGTATGCTGAGGTGGGTTGAAATTATGGCTCGCACGGGAGCAGGCAGGGGCAAAGTGAAGTTTGGGGCTCCATTTTTCCGCTTGCTGAATGACCAAATCCTCATGATTGAGGATTATGCATATGCGGGTACTGACTTTAGGGGTGACTTTGATCTACCACTTCCACCTGGTGCGAAGTGGGGAGACGTTGGTAAGAAACAAGACCCTAAAATGGCAATTTGTGTTTTTGTATTTTAATGTTTTTTATTTTTTATGTGTAGTAACAAAACCTAAATATCTTCATGTAGATGTTGGAGTAGAACAACCTGGGGGATCTTTCCCACTAGACAGATGAGCGGGAGTTTGGTTTTTTCAACGAGTTGACGACCCAATGGGAGAGTTAGATGAGAACCTGGAGAGGTTGAATCTAGATATACCTGATGCATCGATCGATGAACTCCCCATGAAATATCAGAGGCATGATGCAAGCGTGCCAGGCCGCTTTAGCCAGATGCTACATGAAGTAGTGCGAGATGTCGTGCTATCACGAGCACCACTAGATAGTCATGCATGATGTAATATTGAAAG
>LPNX010267930.1:650448-715754 GCA_001517045.1 Pseudotsuga menziesii | reverse complement strand
TGAGTTCAAAATATATTAGAATCACCAAACTGAGATTAGAATATCACTTACAAATCTATTTTTGGTTGAACTGGCACATTTCATAACATGTTCATAGTCACCTTGATTGGTTCATGGTTAACTGGTCAAATGGTGAAATTGCTCCAATTGTTAACTGCATATCTGAAGGTCCGTTATTGTTGGTAGCTAAAAACCAGACTATCTGCCATTATCAACTGGCACCTGAGAACGTGATGAAAGGTGATGTATCGAATACCTGTATTTACCCAATTTGAAAATATTTAAAAAAAAAAATCACAACCGTCGCTTAAGCGACGCTTATAGCTGTCGCTTATTCGACGTGTAATGTCTCTCTCCATCGCTTAAGCGATGGTTATTCCTGTCGCTTTTCCGATGGCATAAAGAAAAAAAATTGACTACCGTCGATTAAGCGACGGCCTTTCTGTCGCTTAACCGATGGAATGAAAGATATTTTCTCTAAAAAATTTCATTACTGTCGAAGATCTTCTGTCACTTAACCGACGCTGTAAGTTTAACCGATGGTTACTTAGGTGTCGGATAACCGACAACAAGTTTCCGACGCTTAAAAAAAATCCAAGTGTCATACATGCGACAGGGAAGTGTCGAAAATCCGACATGATGGCCATCGGATTTTGGGTCAAAATGTAGTAGTGAGATATTTGCTTCCAGGTGTAGTAGAGGACTGGGGAAAAGGTGTTCCCATTCAAAAATTTAAACCTGAGTGGATTGAACCAATCAAAATTCTACAAAGTTATGTCACTTGTGAGGGTATATTTGCCTTTGTGTTTAAATATCATTTTAGATTCCTTCAACATCTCAGTCATGAATCTAAAATGAATCTTCGTTTCTTCATTTTGAAAAGCTTACAGAAGATGTCATGTAGAGTGAGAGAACATCAGCACCATACAAAACAATCAGTCTTTCATCATGGGCTCATAAAACTCATCATAAGTACTATATTACAGAAAAAAGAAAAGACATGGGAGCACTTTTTATTTTGGTCAAGTTTCAAGACTGAGCAGAGGAACAATCCCAAAAGAGATAGGTGGATAAGGGTCAAACTCTTATTAAGAAGCTTAGAAAAAAGGTCATAGTCAAAGATGAAGAAATTGATAAACTAGAAGAAGCTTCAAATCAGGAAAATGAAAACATTGAGTTTGGATAGTGAGTTAATGTTAATGAAAGAAAAGTTTTATAGTCAGGGATGAAGTAATTAAAGCCAGTTGAACAGATTTTACCTGCAAAACTAGTTCAAGATGTAAAAGAAGATATTAAGAGGAGAAGAAAATCCCCATTACTGTACTGTCAAAAGAGGACAAAAAATACTTGTCTAATGAGGATAGAGTTCTTGTTATTAATGAATCTAGGATTTGTGCTAAGCACGGAATTCACACTCATAGTGATGAACAAGCAGTGTTTAGAAAGAAAACAATGAAGGTTGTTGAATTTGCCTCAATAAATAATCAAGGAAAAGTTCTGAAGATGTTGGGAGAGGTTGGAGCAGTCTGGAGACCTAAGACAAGGTCAAAGAACAAACTTAGGTTAAACATGAAAAAACTACTGAATCCCAAATTGGCTAAAGAAAAGGTTACATTAATAGAAGATTGATCATCTCAAGAGAAATTAGATGATAGTGAAGATGACAATAATTAAATTATGAAAGGTAAAGATAAATATGTCTTCACTGATACTAAGATCTCTAATATTTTCCTGGAGATTCAAAATCAGATGATTCAAGAAAAGCAAGAAAATGAGGTAAAGAGTTCTTGTCTAGAGAAAAGAGAGATAGTTGAAGAAGAAGCTCACTGCAATGCTGAAACTGAAGAACATATAGAGATTCATGTGACTTCCACAGAGCTTATGAAGGAGGATGAAGAAATCTATAAGAAACTGAAAATCCCATGGACACCAGAAGGGATGCAAACAATCTCAAGAGACAAATGTATTGATTCTAAAAAAGAAAACCTGCAAAGAAGCATTAAGTAATACAAACATCAAGTTGAATATATGCATGAAACTAATGATGGATTAGTTACTGCAAACATGAGACTTAGAGAAGACTTGGAAGAGGTTAACAGTCATTACCAGGAATTAATTGTAGTTTCTAGAGAAGCTCTTAAAAGGAAAAGGCAAGCAGAGAATCTGTTCACACAACTAAAGTAGACTATGCAAAAGCTGACTCAGCAGAATGAGGAGCTAACTAGGAGGGTTGCAGACTTGGAGGCAGATCACTTGAAATCTAGAAGGAAAACTCAGGCCTTGGAGGGGATTGCTTTACTAGCTGAAACAACTAAAGACTTGTAAAGTTAGTTAAGAAAGTCAATTATTAGTTAAGTTCGGAAAGTCATTTTATTTTTGTATAATGATAGTTTAGATTGAAGTATTCGATAGATAGCCTAAAAGAAGTTAGGGTTCAATTATTCAACTGATTTTGAAGGAATAGGATAAATTTAAGTCTGAAAGAAGACAAAGGGTTTGATTTTGTTTGCTGGCAAGGGGAGGCTATCAGGCTTTGTTTATGAGCTAAGTAAGAGACTCTTATATGTTTTTGATGACTCAACTATGAAATAGATGCACTATATGCCCGTCATATTACTACCTGGTTTCATTTCTAATTTGTGTTAATTACTCAGTTGGTATATTCATTTCCTATTTAATGTTTTTATGCTTGAAATTCTTGCTAACTGTGGGTGAAATTTAGCATTGTGTTTAATCTGTTGGATTATGTTTTATATGTTATGCATCTCGGTCATTTAAATGCTCATGGTTTAGTGTTTACTTTGGTCTTATGAATGTTTTCTCTCTTGTCTTCAAACTGTTCAACCAAAACCCTAAAAAGAAAACATATTTTATTTTATTGTCATTTTTGAGATTGTGTTGGCTTGTTCTTCTGTAGTCTAAGAACAATTTCTGGCACAAACACAGGGATTTTTTTATTCTTTGACAAACCTCCATTTGAGAAAATTGTGATGTGTGGAACTTGATTTTTTAATATTTTCAATAGTATTCATTCACGAAATTTGTGACAAAATTTCAAATAGAAGTAATCCCGATCGAAACAAACACAATCGACAATTGCTTGATAAACTATGGGATGTAGCCAAACGAAGGGGTGATGGAAAATGTTATTGTCCATGTACTCAATGCAGGGGATTTAAGAGGAGAATAATACTAATCTCAACATCCACAAAACATTGCAAGGAACATGGACATGCTGATGGGGGGAATCAATATTGTCCATTTGTAGGTTTATCATTATAAATTTTTTTATATTATTTTCTTTGGAAAATGTATGTATTATTTTAATATTTCCTATATTCACTTATATTTATTGATGTTTTCATGTATTTATAAAGGAAAGACACCCTACAGCATATCATCCAAAGGAAGTACTTTCAGAACAAGTTCTGGGTCAAGATCATGGAGCGTCTATGTTCAATGGAGAACAAGTGAATGATCATATTGAACAATATGATCGTACTGATAACATAGTTGAGGATGATGGTACAAATACATTGATGCATGATTCATTTAATGTTATAATAGATGATGACGATAACAGTGATAATGAAAATGATGATGACTTTGATGATGTTCACGATATACCTCTTCTCGATAAGGCATATGAACCCCTTTATGAAGGCTCCAAAACAAATATTCTCTCTGCTATATTGTTGATCATGAACTTGAAAAGTTATGAATGGTATTTCAAACATATCAATCACATGGTGTTGCTGCCGCAACCTTTCTCCCCGATTTTAGTTTTTTTTACTTAAGCTCTGGGACCCCTCCTCTTCATTGTTTATTTGGATCAATTGATGAAGGCTTGGCGCCTTTGAGCATATCTTTGTGTTTGAGGTTGATTTCCCACCTTTGTGCTTGCTTCGTTCAGTCAGCTCGAGTCACGTGGTCTGTTCTAGTACCCGTAGAGTTTGAATATTTTGCCTTAATGAAGAAAATTAATGTTTTGGCCGCAATTGGGCCTTAGCGCTGTTAGTTTTCTCTTTGGATCGGGCCTCTTTTGAAAGAAGTTGAGTAATATATCACCCGCCGTTACGGCTCCTAGACCAAAGTTTCCGCCCGATTGAACTGTCACCCGACGCCCGATTCGTGGTTGTTCAAACCGCTTCTCCCGAGTTTCTTCTTACCCGACGTTGCGGCTGGGGAGATGAAGTCAGCCGCCGACACGTGTTTCATCTGACGTCCGACCAGTCATCCCTCACCCGAACTTTCTTCTCCCTCGTCGCCTGTCTCTGACCTGCGGCCCATCCGCCGTTGCGGGTGACAGAGCATTCTATCCCCCGACCCACTCCTCTCCGCCGTCCGATTTCCTTGGTCGCCTGCGTTGCCACTCGCCCGTTTCTTACGCTCCTCCGCCATTGCGGCTCCTGGAGCCTTCTCCCATTCGGTGCAGAAGCCTTGTCCCATCCGATTCGTGTATCGCCCAACTATCGATTTACCTATTTGTTTCCATCCCGAGCCTACGCATTTCCCCTCACCTGGATGAACCAGGCTAGCTCGTTGTGGATGTATCATTATAATTTAAAAATTATTGATGCCTAATGTCTTAATTTAGTGGATAATGCACCAAGTTTGTATGCAGAAATCATCCCATGAATCACTGAAGCAAAGCGCCGCGCATAAAAGGACAACATAAACGAATGACAGAGGCGCCGGTGGGGCATTTTTAGCAGTTACTGTCAGAAAATAAACGCCTGTGGAAATGATGGGGAAGGCAAAACGACCAGAAAAGAAACTGAATCGTGGAGGGACGCTGAAAGGTCACATGCCGAGGGCAGCCCAGGAGACAGGATTTGTAGTTTAAATAACGGGAAGCCTGAGGAAAAGCGGGCTTTTTCCTGAGAAAATTTTGTAATTGTTGGCTTGTAAGAGGAACTACTTCATTTTGCAAAGTGAACTGCATTTTTGTCTGCTGGAAAGAGTAAAGAAGTGGAATGTATCAATGCAATTCGATGAATAATGTTGAAGATGAACTATTTCATTTTCAGCTGTATTTCATTTGCTGTAAGAATGTTTGATGTTTTGAACCTATGTTCTTGCTGATTATTCTTCAGTAGTTTTCTGGGATGCACTTTCACTAAGAGCAATAAATGTTGTTATAGAATAATCGGCTATCTGGTTATTTGAATATTTGTAAGCTTTCATGTGCTGTGAGAAAAGTATCAGCTATCTGTGATTTTTCTTACTGTATGTGATAATGTATTGCTCAGTCAAGATGATAACCATGCTCCCTAGGGATAGTTTAGTTAGTGTATTGCTTTTGTATCTGGTGAGATGCTTGTGAGCAAGACGAGAGGTAAGAACCTGCACATCACTTTGTGACCGCTCCTTGCATTTTGTTCACCCTGCATTTAATTAGGCACTTGCATATCATTCCTTTAAGTCAAAAAATACAAAAAATTCAGTGAACCGGGCCGCAACCGGTAACCCATTTAATTTTGTTTCTTGACCTACGGTGGCCGGACCGCAAACCGGACGGATTCCCTATACCAAACAGTCAGCGGGCTAGTTGGGAACGCTGATTGGGGAGAATCCCTTACTGTTGCCACCTGCGAATTTACAGGCCTCAACATTTTTGGCGCTAGAAGGAGGGCCTCCAGTGCATGGCTGGCCGAGGAAACCGGTTTTACAGAGATTATTCCGCTGGTTACAGTTCTGAAAGTAGTGGATCACTGAAGCCAATTCTAGAAGAAGAAAACAGAGAGCATCTATATCCTGTTCGCAACGAAATTGTAAATGATCTAAGAAGACATACCCATGCTTATGTAAAGAAGATCGGAGGGTTGCCAATTATCCCCGAGTTGCCTAAAAGAGAGTACAAGAAGAAAGATCGCCCTATAATAGAAGATTCGGTGTTGGTTGGAGACTGGCAAGAGCTTGTGGAGACTGCCTTACAAGAGATTGAATTTCCTTTAAACCAAGTAGGCCCAGACACTCCTTACAGCTCTCCTGCTCACTCCCCTGTTGGTTCGCATCCTCCCACCCCTGTTGTTTCACCCCCGCATTCTCCACCCCGACTCATGGCCGGTGTTAACGCCAATCAACCCCCACCTAATCCTCCACCGCCCGCATGGAAAGCTAGATCACCTCTAAATTTGACTCCACCTTTGCAGGACCTACCTCAAGCCTTCGAAAAGTTATTGCCTAAGTTTGATCCTAATGAGAAGATATTGGTAGACGACCACTTGCAGAGCTTTTATTTGGCTATAGAAGGATTAAAGGCAGGGGAGCATGAAGATGTGGTTTGTAGACTTTTCCCGCACACCCTCAAAGGAGCTGCGGCTTCGTGGTATTTTGGATTGCCCGCTAATTCTATCCCAGACTAGGATACCTTTGAGAGAATGTTCAGAAGTAAATATGCCATCCAAAAGACTCACGCTGCCCTCATGAAAGGACTGTGTGCATTGAAGAAAGAAAAAAAAGAAAAAGTGCACAGCTTCACACAAAGGTTTGCATCATATCTAAGAAATTTCTCTGAAACAGATAAGCCTTCAGAAAAAGTGCTCATCGAATACTATACTTCAGCTTTGGGTCCTGATTTGGCCATGTTTGCAAAAGGCAGAGCCAAGCCTACATTGACGGAGACCTACGAAGAGGCAGAAGTAGTGGAAGCGGAAAGAGAAAGTGTGGAGGACTATCCGGAGCAATCAGGAGAGAAAGGTGCGGGAAGGAAGACTTTGCTGTTCACCAAGCCTAAAGAAGAAAAGATGCCAGACTATGATAGCATGGCTAAAATGCTGCAAAATCTTTCCAATAAGGTCATAGACTTGGAGAAGGAAAAAGAAACACAAAAGTTTTTCAGGCCATATTATAAGAAAAGGGAGGATAACAATCAGGCTCAACCTCCCTCTCAGAAAACTGCATCCATGAACCTCACAGAAATAGGGATGGAAAATTTCTGTACTTTTCATCAACAGCCCCATTCCGAAAAGAATTGTCCACAATGGATAAATTCTATGACATTGGTTATGAATCAGATGTTGGATTCGAGGTTGACAGAGGAAGACGATGATGAAAGGAAAGAAAATGCTCCATATATTGCTACCAAAGCTCAGGAGGAAGAGACTATGGCATTATGGAGTTCTGTCTCCGTACTCGATGTAGAGGAAGAAAATGCACAAGGACGCAAATATATTAGGGAGGCTAACGTAACAACAAGGAGCAAAGGGGCAGTTAGTGATGACAGTCTTTTGCTCCCTAAGATTTGAAGGTTGCAAAAAAATATCAAAAAGAAATTTCAAGACAAAGCATTGGTGGATCAGATTCCTGAGTTTACCATTACTAGCCAGGATTCGAAGCAAAACAGAACGCCGCCTAAGCTAAACGAAGACAATGTAAGCACTAGTAAACCTCAGCCCATTAAACAACTAATCGAATATGACGTTGTTGAAGATTTAAAGAAGATAAAGGCAAACGTCCCGCTGTTTGAAATGTGCAAAATACCTTAGCAGAAAGAAAGATTGATGAAAGCATTAGAAACAGCAGAAGAAAAGCTACCCACTGACAATCAGCCGCAGCAAGAAGAAGAAATTGGGGAAGCTAGTAGTGGAGGTAAGTCAAAAACTAAACACCCACCTTTCCTTTTGACGTTTGAAATTTTTAATCATAACGTGCATAATTGTCTAGCAGACTCGGGAGCTTCGATTAATGTCATGCCCATATCAGTATGTAAGAAAATAAATGGGCAGCCCAAGCCAACCATGTGGAAAGTGGTGCAGTTGGATAGGACGGACGTCAAGGTAGTTGGCGAAATGGAGGACGTGCTAATCCTCCTGGAATCCGATGATAGAGTGTGCCAAGTCATCAACATTGTAGTGGCTGACATACCAGATGCTTACGGCTTGGTCTTGAGTAGAGATTGGTCGGCCAAATTAAATGGGTATTTCGCCACAGATTGGTCACATCTTTGGTTGTCGTACAAAGGGAGTCCTAATCAGATCAAGGTTTTGAGAGAACCTCATATGAAATACAATGTCACTCAATTGGATGGGAAGAATGTACCAGTTGAATCTGTATTGGGAAACTACTTTCTTGAACTAGAACAAGGGAATTATCAAGCGGAAGAGGCTAACAGCACACCTAATACCTAGCCTGATCTCCTTCATTTTTCTCAGGCTGATGAGCTTGACTGTAAAATAGCAGCTCTAGCTGTAGGAGTAAATTCATTTTCAGTAGACAATGTTTGTTGGACTTTATATTTTGATGGCTCAAAAACATTAGAAGGATCAGGGTCCGGCTGCGTCCTTATTGATCCACAAAAAAATAAATACTTCTTGTCCTGTAGGTTAGAGTTTGAGTGTACTAACAATACAGCTGAGTATGAAGCACTGCTGCAGGGACTCAAAAAAGCGATTGAGCTGAAGGTTAGTAATTTAAAAGTTTTTGGGGACTCAGAAATAGTTGTGAAAAAAATAAAAAATCAAATACACTGTGTCTCCCCTCATTTGAAAGCTTACCAAAACGAGGTATGGGAATTGCTTAAATGTTTTCGTGCGTTCAACATTATTTCAATTCCAAGAATAAAAAATGCAGCTGCTGATCTTTTAGCCACTTCAGCTGCCAGGCTGGTGCCCACTAATAATAAATGTTCGATTGAATTACTGTTCAGGCCCTCTATGCCGGACATGATCACCAACCTGTGAGTATTTGACGATGATCAGCAGATAATCGAATGCTTGACAAATGATGAGACTTTTAAACGAGCTATCATAGATGATGAGGAACATCAGGCTGAAATGAAATATAACAATTTCATTCCCAAACGAGTCAGGACGCTGGAAAAAATGTTTGACTTGAATGAGAAATTTAGGAGACCATCTAACGTGAAGACACACAGCTCAAATTTACAGTTCGAGTTAATAAACTTAGGGACTGAAACAGAGCCCAAGTTCGTGAACCTTGGCAAGTGCTGTTCACCAGCAGAAAGAGACAAGTTCCTCAGTTTGTTTAAACAGTACAAAGATGTCTTTGCATGGACATATGCAGATTTAAAAACTTATGACACGAATATCATCAAACATATCATTCCTATAAAAGCAGACGTCAAACCATATCAGCAGCCGTTAAGGAAGATGCACCCGAAGCTGGAGCCACTAATTCAAAGCGAGGTAAAGAAATTGCTGGATGCTAGGATTATCTTTAAAGTCAGGCATTCTAAATGGGTGTCAAACCTGGTACCCGTCAGGAAAAAATCGGGAGAGATCAGGCTGTGCGTAGACTTCAGAAATCTAAATCGCGCCTCAGACAAGGACAACTACCCGGTACCTCCCATGGAGCAATTGCTTCAGATGGTTTCTGGTTCTGAAATGTTTTCATTGTTGGATGGTTTCTCTGGTTACAACCAAGTGCTAGTAGCCGAGGAAGACAGATTAAAGACAACTTTCAAAACTAAATGGGGAACGTTTGCATACAGAAGAATGCCCTTTGGACTGATTAATGCAGGCGCGACTTTTCAGAGAGCTATGGACATAGCTTTTCGCGGACTGATTGGGTGAAGTGTGGTGGTGTACCTTGATGACATCAGGATTTTTTTGAAGAAAAGAGGGGAACACGCGTTCCACCTAAAGCAAATATTTGAACGCTGCAGGAAGTATGGCATTTCCCTCAATCCAAAAAAGTGCGTGTTCGCTGTCACAGAAGGCAAGTTACTGGGGCATATAGTGTCTAAGGAAGGTATCTCTATAGACCCAGAAAGGGTTAAGGCCATTGAACAAATTCCCATGCCTCATAATAAGAAGGGAATGCAATCCTTCATGGGAACAATAAACTTTGTAAGAAGATTCGTGCCTGATTTTGCCCAGACTGTCAAACCATTGCAGCAGATGGTCAAGCAAAATGCACAGTTTAAATGGACTGAGACTGAAAAGAATGCTTTCAGTAAAATCAAGACCGCTGTTGCACATGCACCCTCTCTTAAAAGTCTAGATTTTGACAAAGACTTCATTATGCATACTTTTGTGTCTAATGATTCATTGGCAGCCGTACTTACGCAAAAGGAAGATGGGGGTGATGAATTCCCAATTTCTTTCATGAGCACTGGGTTACAAGGGGCTGAGTTAAACTACCCAGCCATCGACAAATAGGCATATACAGTATTTAAAGCAGTCAAGCAATTCAGACCTTATATACTAAAGAATCGAACCAAGGTAATAGTCCCTTACCCAGCCGTAAGATCCCTTCTCATTCAAAAGGAATTGGGAGAAAGAAGGGGCAACTGGGTAACAGCCCTTCAAGAATACGATTTGGAATTCAAACTAGCCACTATAGTGAAAGGTCAGGGGCTGTGCAAGCTGATGACTGGAAGCAGTAATAGTGAAGAACAGGCATGGGATAACGAAGCTGAATTGCACATAATGGATGTTTGTCCCTTATTCACAGCTCCTGAATCGTGGTATAGAGACCTTGTACATTACCTGCAGTCAGGGGTATTTCCTGAACATTGGAGTCCCAAACAAAGAAGAGCTTTGCGTCTAAAGTCAGCTTCTTACCAACTCGTAGAAGGCATATTATTTAGAAGAAACTATGACGGAGTCCTTCTAAGATGTTTGGAAAGAGAAGACGCTAAGAAAGTAATGTCTGAGTTACATGATGGTCCGGCTGGCGGACATTATTCAGGAGACACTACAGCCCATAAAATCCTTAGGGCCGGTTACTATTGGCCAACACTCTCCAGGGATGCACATGCGCACGTCAGAAAATGTGATACTTGCCAAAGATGTGGTGGAAGACAACCTAGAGCAGTAGCACCTCTAAAGCCTGTAATGATCACAGAGCCTTTCGAGCAATGGGGAATAGACGTCATTGGAGAAATAAAACCAAATTCCTCCTTGCTACACAAGTATATTCTTACTGCAACTGATTATTCCACCTGCTGGGTCGAAGCTGTCCCCTTGCGCAAAGTAAACGAGGACGAAGTCATCAGTTTTCTACAAGACCACATCATGACCAGGTTTGGGGTTCCAAGTTCGTTAGTTTTTGATAATGCTAAATATTTTTCATCAATTAAATTGACTACATTTGCTCATGAAAAAGGAATAAAATTGCATTACTCTGCTAACTACTATCCTCAAGGGAATGGCCTGGCGGAATCCTCCAATAAAAACCTCATCAGAATCCTGAAGAAGACCATCATTGAAAACCAGCGAAGTTGGCACTCAGCCTTACCCAATGCCCTGTGGGCTGATAGAGTTACCCCTAAGTCTGCTTTAGGAGCGTCACCCTTCACCCTGGTTTACGGAAAAGAGGCCATCTTGCCCCCCAACATCATGCTCCCATCTTCCATACTAGCTCAGGAGTCTAGGGGGTCGGATGATGAAGTTCTCCAAGTAAGAATATACAATCTTCTGAAAGCAGAAGAGGCTAGATCCAGAGCTAGAGAATGTTTCCAACAGCAGCAGGAGGTAGTGAAAAGATGGTTTGACAAACATAAAGCCGGAAAAAGGGACTTGAAAGTAGGAGACCTTGTTCTCAAGTGGGATCATCCCCATGATGAGAAAGGGAAGCACACTAAGTTCCAACAGTTATGGGTAGGTCCTTTTCAAATCACTGCTAAACTTGGCCCTGCTACCCATATGTTACAGGATTTACAGGGATGGGAGGAGAACCTACCAGTTAATGGTCTGGTTCTCAAACCTTATTTTTAGTAAGTTGTTTTCGAGCTTTCTGACTTGTACATAAATAAATTGTCTTGAGCTATACTTTCTTTTGTTTTTTGGGTTTTTGTTTTCAATAAAGGTGGTTGACTCATGGTTACGTGGGGAACTCCAAATTTCTGGAAATGGTAAACATTTGTTGAAAAGTTAGACTGTGGGTCTCCATGTGAATTCCTTCCACCAAACAGTTTCTCGAAATCTTTGTGTGCATTGAAGTCCTGCCTAACCGCCTGTAGGGTCAATCAGATTCGAAAGCCCAGAATACTATGTTGAGGCTCCGCGCACTTTACACTTGTAATCTAAGGGGGCAATGACAGGGGACCCACGGAGAAGAGCAAGCTGAACAGGATGTTAAATCTAAATGATCCCATGCTAGGAAATAAATGCCAGAAGGCAGATAAGAGTCAGAATTCCTATAAAATCATCATGCTCCAAAGCTAAATCCAGGTCATAAAGTACTAATATGCAAATGATCCTCTCCGTCCGTGAGCTGAAGCCTTAGACACATCACTCACACAAAAGGGCACTATGGGATAGAGGATCCTGAATGAAAATTCAGTAAGAAAGGCATGCATGAAGACTCTCATTAAAAGAGGACAAAATCCGAAAAGCACAAAAGTTGCTAGGACGACATGGGAATGAGGAACAAATGAACCTTTCTATTCATCACCTGCTAGAATCCTGTGGTGTCCAATGTTACCAGCTACCTGAAGAAAAATTAATAATGAACTCATATTTTGGCCTCAGTAGAGTTATCCAGACTCTAGATTTTTGACTTTCATCGTCCAAATTGGACTGATATCAATGATCAAGGTACACACTTCTGTTATTGAGAAATCTGTATAGCTGGAAAAGTTCACTGGATATATTTGTTGTAGGACACTCTGCTATTCAAGAAAAAAAAAAAATCACCCAGAGATCTAGGTTCACCAGGAAATCGCCAGTTGTTGCTGCCGCAACCTTTCTCCCCGATTTTAGTTTTTTTTACTTAAACTCTGGGACCCCTCCTCTTCATTTTTTATTTGGATCGATTGATGAAGGCTTGGCGCCTTTGAGCATATCTTTGCGTTTGAGGTTGATTTCCCACCTTCGTGCTTGCTTCGTTCAGTCAGCTCGAGTCACGTGGTATGTTCTAGTACCCGTAGAGTTTGAATATTTTTCCTTAACGAAGAAAATTAATGTTTTGGCCGCAATTGGGCCTTAGCGCTGTTAGTTTTCTCTTTGGATCGGGCCTCTTTTGAAAGAAGTTGAGTAATATCTCACCCGCCGTTATGGCTCCTAGACCAAAGTTTCCGCCCAATTGAACTGTCACCCGACGCCCGATTCGTGGTTGTTCAAACCGCTTCTCCCGAGTTTCTTCTTACCCGACGTTGCGGCTGGGGAGATGAAGTCAGCCGCCGACACGTGTTTCATCCAACGTCCGACCAGTTGTCCCTCACCCAAACTTTCTTCTCCCTCGTCGCCTATCTCTGACTTGCGGCCCGTCCGCCTTTGCGGGTGACAGAGCATTCTATCCGCTGACCCACTCCTCTCCACCGTCCAATTTCCTTGCTCGCCTGCATTGCCACTCGCCCGTTTCTTACGCTCCTCCACCATTGCGGCTCCTGGAGCCTTCTCCCATCCGGTGCAGAAGCCTTGTCCCATCCGATTCGTGTATCGCCCAATTGCCGATTTACCTATTTGTTGCCGTCCCGATCCTACGCATTTCCCCTCACCCGGATGAACCAGGCTAGCTCGTTGTGGATGTATCATTATAATTTAAAAATTATTGATGCCTAATGTCTTAATTTAGTGGATAATGCACCAAGTTTGTATGCAGAAATCATCCCATGAATCACTGAAGCAAAGCGCCGCGCAGAAAAGGACAACATAAACGAATGACAGAGGCGCCGGTGGGGCATTTTTAGCAGTTACTGTCAGAAAATAAACGCCTGTGGAAATGATGGGGAAGGCGAAACGACCAGAAAAGCAATTGAATCGTGGAGGGATGCTGAAAGGTCACACGCCGAGGGCAGCCCAGGAGACAGGATTTGTAGTTTAAATAACGGGAAGCCTGAGGAAAAGCGGGCTTTTTCCTGAGAAAATTTTGTAATTGTTGGCTTGTAAGAGGAACTACTTCGTTTTGCAAAGTGAACTGCATTTTTGTCTGCTGGAAAGAGTAAAGAAGTGGAATGTATCAATGCAATTCGATGAATAATGTTGAAGATGAACTATTTCATTTTCAGCTGTATTTCATTTGTTGTAAGAATGTTTGATGTTTTGAACCTATGTTCTTGCTGATTATTCTTCAGTAGTTTTCTGGGATGCACTTTCACTAAGAGCAATAAATGTTGTTATAGAATAATCGGCTATCTGGTTATTTGAATATTTGTAAGCTTTCATGTGCTGTGAGAAAAGTATCAGCTATCTGTGATTTTTCTTACTGTATGTGATAATGTATTGCTCAGTCAAGATGATAACCATGCTCCCTAGGGATAGTTTAGTTAGTGTATTGCTTTTGTATCTGGTGAGATGCTTGTGAGCAAGACGAGAGGTAAGAACCTGCGCATCACTTTGTGACTGCTCCTTGCATTTTGTTCACCCTGCATTTAATTAGGCACTTGCATATCATTCCTTTAAGTCAAAAAATACAAAAAATTCGGTGGACCGGGCCGCAACCGGTAACCCCTTTAATTTTGTTTCTTGACCTACGGTGGCCGGACCGCAAACCGGACGGATTCCCTATACCAAACAGTCAGCGGGCCAGTTGGGAACGCTGATTGGGGAGAATCCCTTACTGTTGCCGCCTGCGAATTTACAGGCCTCGACACATGGATGCTAAGATATGTAAAATAATCCATCACGAATATACGATCGTGATAAATTTTATCTGAATTCCTATAATAATTGTATTTTTAACTCATTATTGATCATCATATGGATCAAGTGTATTTTGTTAATATTATTTATTTATTACATTAACTATTTTTTTTTGTAGCTTGATAGCTGAATTTTTGTTACCACATTCAAATATTTTACCTTGCACATATCGAGATTTATCTTCCATCATGAAAGAGATTGGAATGCATTATGAAGCAATTCATGCATGCCCCGATGACCATGTTATATATTATAATCAACATGAATTTGCAACAAAATGTCTGGAATCTCATATAAGTAGATATCAAATAGATCAAGTAACAAAAAAGGTGCCTCAAAAGGTTCTTTGTTATATTCCCATCATTCCACGTTTACAATGTCTGTTCAGTGCAAAAATATAGCACAATTTATGGATTACCATGCCAGGAACATAAGTCAATATGATGTTATTCCAATTCCCACATATGGTTATGCTTTTAGAGATATGGAGAAAAAGTGGCCTCACTTTAAAGAAGAAGAACATAATATTAGGATTTCTTTGGCGGCAGATGGTGTTAATCCATTTTCATAGGTGAATTACACGGTGTGACCTATTTTTGTTATCAACAATAACATTCCTCCATGGTTTTCAATAAAGAGGGAGCACATAATGTTGTCAATGATTATTCCAGGTGTTTTGTGTCTACAATTGTTTTATTTCTAATATAGTTGTGGCATCTCATTTTTTGTATTATGTTTCCTAATTTCATTTGTGTATTTTTGTATTTTACTCTTTTGCATGGTTTATATATCTTAATGGTTATCATAATTATATATTTTATATGTACTTCAAATCAGTCAGGTAAGTTCCAAGTCAAAGATATGAATGTATATATCAAACCTCTTATAGATGAGCTACAAAAGTTATGGAATGACATCACTATGTATAATGTATCTAGACCAATACGACAAAGTAAATTTCAGTTCCATGCAATGGTTGTATGGACAATACACAATGCCCCTAGGTTAACCCAATTTTGTGGTTTGTAATTTTAATTTTCACTTTAATTGCATTTAATTATATGAAGTATTTAATATAGTTTATATATAATTATAATTGACATAGATATTTCATATCTATATATTGTAGGTATTTAGACAAAAGGTAAATTTGCATGTCCAGTTTTTGGTCCTAAGATAAAACATCGTCACTCAAAAATATTAAGAAAGGAGGTGTTTGATGACTATAAGCATTTCCTCTCTAAGAATCATAGGTATAGAACAACTGAAAAAAATATTTTCAATTGGAAGAAGGAGACTACATTAAAATGATGGAGAATGACACCTCACCTTTGGAAGATGCAATACAATAGAAATCATCATCATGGTACATATGGATCATCGTATATCAATTGTTTTGTGTTTTAATTTTTATTGTGAGTTGTTTACTGTAGTGGCCATATTTGATTTGTGATGTAATTTATTTATAAACTAATATTCATGATGTCCATCATGATAATGAATTAATTAATGGGCTTCCATGAGGAATGAAAAGTTATCCTATACAATTCAACAGGTTTCCCTACTATAGGCACCTACAAATTGCTCATTTGTTTGATACAATGCATATTGGAAAGAATGTGACTAAAACATTATGGTGACTACTGGAGCTAAGGAGGGAGAAAGATAAAATTGTGAAAGCTTGAAAATACATTCAAGAAGGAAACCATGCAATGGAATACGTTATCCAATTTCATAGCAACGGAGACCAACTTAAAATAAATTCAATTCCATGGATGTTTACGAAGCAACAAAGCAATGTTGTCAAAGGAGTAATGTGGAAAATTAAATTTCCCACTGGATTTTGTGCAAACTTGAAGAATATCATAACAAAAAGGGTGATTTTTCGGGGGTCAAAACACATGATTAACATGTATTCATCAAGGTAGTTATTATTTTTATGTCCATATAATTTATTTTTTTTCATTTTATTGCATAATTTTTTTTCATGTGTGTATACTCTTTGTTTAATAAATAACGTGGTTTGTATATTGATACCGTATGTTCTACCTCTTTCTTTCATGGACAACTTTGACAACAATGTCAAACAAGTTATATATAATCTTGGTAAATACATGAGGTAACTAGTGATTAATTGCTTCTGCTTAGTGTTTCTTTATTTCTCCATATAATTTATATTTTTTTTTTGTGCACTATTTCATGATATGTAATTTAATGTTTTTTTTTTGTTAAATATCGTTATTGGTTTGCATCACTTGTAGATGGTTGACATCTAAATATATCCATAAAGAATATATAAAGTATTAGAGGAGATAAATTCCTCATCTCATGTGTGAAATGAGGAAGCATCTACCTTCGACATTTTTCAATGCACATGAACACTACCTCATACACCAAGTTGAGCAGATTGAGTTGTGTGGACCCGTACACTCAAGGTCCATGTGGATGGTTGGGAGGCACTTGAAATTTATGAAGGGTTTGGTGAGACAACGAGCACATCCTGAGGGTTTTATGATGGAAGGATATATGGTATACCAAAACATGTTGTATGTCAGTGAATATCTTCCTTTCTTAGCATCAAAGATCAATTTATGTCGCATTTGTGATCCAGACTCCAATAACAATTTTGAAGGGGAGCCACTGAAAGGGAAAGGTAGATCGAGGAAGGTGAAATTTAATTATTAGCTAGTGGATGTTTATTATATCGTTCATATTCTAATTGCATTTTCTAGTTATTGCATCAATTAAGAGCATATACTTTGTTCAAGAAATTTACATCTGTCTTTCATTTTAATGATTATTGTCATCCATCAGTTGGTAGAGAATGGGGTGCAATTAATTTATACATCACAAATGGTATTGATTGGATGAAGGTATGTATTGAACGATGTAAACAATCAGGTCATGGAATATCATGGGAAGGTGTGGCTTCATTGGTAAAATCAGCGCATCGCAATGGAGATAGAAATCTTACAGAAAGGGAAATCGATTTAGTATATGTTTTAAAATGTAAAATGGAAAGCATATTAATCAATCACTCTAAATATTTTATTTTTCAAATTACATTTTGACGTACATGTTGTTATTTTCCATGTATTCCTGCATAACTATTGAATCATTGTGTAATCTTTTCGTGTATTGCTTGTTGCAGGTAAAACACCATAAGGCTATGCTCTGCAATAGTTGTATATATCGCATCAAAAAATTGGATGAAACAAAGAAAACATCAAATTGTGGGATATCTTCAGTCTTTGAGGTGACTAATGTTTCATCTAGAAGTGACAGACATCCAAAACTCTCAGAAAATAAATACTATGGGTATTTGGAAGATATTCTATAGTGTGACTTGTTAGAAGGAATATTTCACCTTCCATGGACAGTAAGGTGTTCCACTGGTCTGAATGGTCTAGATCTGGAACAAATGAACAACAAAGGTTGAACACCCTCCCTGGATGCCATAGATACCTAGAATGTGATGCTTCGATAGTAACCCTGTGTACTTGTAATCAGATCAAACATGCAAACACATCAAAGATGCCAGAATATAATCTATTGATCCATGTTAGTGACTAAGGAATCTAACCAAAAATTTCATCCCCATAAGCTCCAACTTTACTCTCTATGCTCTCCAATGGCTTCGGGAAAGTGATCAATCCAATAGCATAACAATACCTTAAGAGTTTCCCCCTCAACCATGGAAATGAGATCATATTTATAAGGCTCAATGGATAGGAATGGTTGAGATATTTGTGGATGAGGTGGCCTCTAAGATGCTATAATGGGGGATCTCAAGATCAACTGACCCACAATGATAGGGATAAGGGAGGACATGAGGTTTATGATCTAGAAGCCTCAAAAATCCTCTCTCTTTTCCCCTTCTACCCAGGGTACCATGTTTCTCCTCTTATGACAGAGTGGTTCAGGTAAGAACCGCTTATGGACCAAGGGCAATATGCGGTGGCACCGCTTATGTGAAACAGTAGAAAGGTAGTGCGAGCAAGGAACCGCTCATGGCTTGTTGGAGACATTTACCACCTACACACTCTTTTTGGTCAAATTGGCCTAGTTAAACCACTATCCTAAGTATAATTGACATTAATTGACATTAGTGGAGCATTAATTGACATCATCCATTCACACCCATGCCTACCTACAGTCAAGGAGTCTAACTTAGCCTTCTCCTACATTTAGGGAGGCTAACTAGAGCACTCCAGGGGTGATCTAAGTGATATTAATGCACATAATTGCTAACTGGTGGCTATGATCAGTTCAACAAGTTAGTTAAGGAGCCTCCTCTCATTAAATATATTATTTAATGATTATTTAACGATCTGGAGTCAGTAGGGGCACCTCCACCAACTTCTGATGGTCAGTTCAGCTTCGGTTAACCTTATCGGGGTTCATTGAAGTCATTGAAGCACTAGCACTTGATGGTTGGCTTGCTATGACATGTGTTTGATCTCTTTCAGATGAGACTCAGTCATTTATTGCACTTTGACTTCAGTTAGGGTTTTGATCAGTGGTTAACTGAGTGTGAACCATGCCTTACAATCAGTTAAGCTAGACTCACTCATTCCATTCGAATGTACTCCTTAGGTATTCAAATTGCTCACTCATTCAAGCTGTTGCTTGACATTGTAATTGTAATCATTCATTCTTTATGTGATTATTGAGCGGCTACTATTCCTATAGATCGATTACACCATTTCATGAGTTATTTGTTGATTATTCTTTGATGAGATTGAAGCTTTGTTCCTATAGCAATAGACACGATTAATATGGTATCAGAGCTTACGGAGGGACAAAGCTGTATTTCTCAAAAACAATATTTTTGACAGATTTCTGCATGAAATTTGAGCAATAGCTCAAAAATCCAACACTGCACTAGAAGCCAAGGCTTACCACTTAATACCCCAAGTAAAGAACTTGTTGATCAAGCTTGCTTGATTGAGTATGCTGGGTGTCATGAAAGCCTAAAATGTGCAGGCTGTCTTACCTTACGGTGCCCCTTTTGTTTTGATTTGCAGGTTTTAACAGGTACAACTTCGAATGGAATCATCAATCCCTCTTCTCACCCCATTCACAAGCTATTTGGAATGGAAGTTGAAGATGATTGCATCTCTGAAGAGACGAGGTCTCTATGAGGTGTCTATTGGAATTGGAAAAGAGTCTTATGAGAATGATAATGACTGGCTAAGTGACGATGATAGAGCCTTTGTAGCAATATGTCTGGCCCTTTCTCCTAGCTTGCACTACCTTATTGGTTCTACTGAATACCCAAAGGATCTATGGACAAAATTGGACGGAACCTTTGGCAAGCACAATGAGGATCAAAATATCACTTTGGAGATCACATCCAGCACCACAAGAGTTCTTTACTCAAAAGTATCGGCCTATACTCTCTTTGATAAAGTTGTTTAAGATGAAGATGAAGCAGAATCTTCTACACAGTCAATTCGAATTGAATAAAGTCTCCATGTAGTGACTCCTTCTCCTGATGCTCTGGAAGTTCATGAGATATCTGATATCTCATCTCCTCATATTTTTGAAATAGAAGAAGACATTTTAATCTCTAATATTGAAGAAAAACACTGCTGCACTTCCATGCAAACATTCACCGGTGATTTTCCTTTGAATTTTGTGCAAAATTTACAAGTAATTACTTCCGAAAGTGAAGAGAAATTTGATTTTTCTCCCTCTAATGTTGCTGCTGGTGTGAAAATATGTAAAAACATGGATATTTTGGAAGAAATATCAGATTATACGAGTGAAAAATTTTCTCCCCATGATCTATATCTTCCAGCAAAATCCTACAGGATTGCATGCACCAAAATTTAGAATTTTGAAGAAAAAGACAACTGTACATCCACCGTCTCGGTTGACCATAATTTTGGATATGATCTAATATTTATTGGTTCAAAATTTCAGGTTCATAAACCTTCAGTACTACTTGTAGCTTTTCTCATCAACGGTGTGAAGAAACAAGTACCACAAGTCTCCTACAAAACTACTGCTGGGGATTTGATCTGATTTCACAGTTTTGGATCTGTTGTAAACTTATTTATATCTGATTTACATTCTGATCTGATATTATTTTGTTCATATTTTAAAATCGAAGAGCTTTCAGTCATGCTTGTAGCTGCTCTCACCAATTCCGGTGTGAAAAATCAAGTACCACACTTTCTCTTCAAAACTGCTAATGGGGATTTGGTGTTAGTTTCCTCAAATGAGGTTGCTGATATTTTATTATGTGATTCATTAGATATTTCAGAAGCTATATTATATTATGGAGCTCAAGCATTTGCTCTCCACAGTATTATGGCTTCTCTACCTTTGGTCACATACTCATCTCCTCACAAAACTAGTAAAGAGGAAGACATTTTGCATCCGCTTGGACACTTGCTCCTAAGATTTGGGGCTGATTTTACCACTCATGGTTTACTGTTCAAGGCTGCAACATATCAGTATATTGATTTTTCCACACATGGTTCGAATCTTCAAGAACCTTTTCTCTCTCTTCAGATGATTTCAGCTACTCTACATGGGTCCAGTTTTCACTGTGCAGCTGTTTATATTTCTAATTCAGTTGAGTGCATTGTTATTCTTCCAAAGTGGAAGATTCCTCCAGACATATTCATTTAGTTTGGATTCATAGGTTCACATGCACAGTGTCAGGATACTGCTGCATAGAAGAACCAATTCTTGATTTACTGCTTAGTTTGAGGGGGGGTATTTTTCCCATGAGGTTTTCCCTGTTTCCTTGGTTATATTAAGTAGTTACTTTATTGTGCAGGGTGACCTATGGCCTTTGTTTCTAGGGCCCTAAAATTTTTATGCATCTATGTTTTCTAACTCTTCCTGAGTGTAGCTTAAGGGGGGGTGTTGGATACATTTACCACCTACACACTCTTTTTGGTCAAATTGGCCTAGTTAAACCACTATCCTAAGTATAATTGACATTAATTGACATCAGTGGAGAATTAATTGACATCATCCAGTCACAACCATGGATACCTACAGTCAAGGAGGATAACCTAGCCTTCTCCTACATTCGGGGAGGCTAACTAGAGCACTCTGGGGGTGATCTAAGTGATATTAATGCACCTAATTGCTAACTGGTGGTTACAATCAGTTCAACAAGTCAGTTAAGGCACCTCCTCTCATTAAATATATTATTTAATGATTATTTAATGATCTGGATTCAACATGGGCGCCTCCACCAACTTTTGATGATAATTTTAGCTTCAGTTAACCTCTTCCGGGTTCATTGAAGTCATTGAAGCACTGGCACTTAATGGTTGGCTTGCTATGACATGTGTTTGATCTCTTTCAATTGAGACTCAGTCATTTATTGCACTCTGACTTCAATTAGGGTTTAGGTGAGTCAATTAGGGTTTTGATCAGTGGTTAACTGAGTGTGAACCATGACTTACAGTTAGTTAAGCTAGACTCAGTCATTCAATTCGAATGACTTCCTTAGGGATTTGAATTTCTCACTCATTCAAGCTGTTGCTTGACATTGTAATTGTAATCATTCATTGTTTATGTGATTATTGAGCTGCTACTATTCCTGTATACCGATTACACCATTTCATGAGTTATTTGTTGATTATTCTTTGATGAGATGGATGCTTTGTTCCTAGATCAATAGACAAGATTAATATGGCTAACAGGGAAAACTCAGTGCTAAGCATTTTTATGTAGAATTAATAGACAGCATGGGTTTCCACTCCAAGTGCTGGGATTAAGGGCAAGTAGGTATGTCAAAGGTCTTATCACATGATGATGATAGGATTTTGGTATAATAGGATGTCCCCCAAAGCATGAGTCTTAGAGGGATATGATAAATGAGAACCTTGAGAGAACAAGTCGTTGCTATGAAGTGAAAATGTCGGCTCGATTGGAGCATGTCGTCAAGTAGGCATTTGTAGTACATCAATATGTTGACTCATAGACACAAGTAACCAACTCATGGATGCAGACCAATACAAGGCAGATCCATGAGAGGAATAAACAAGCATGGCTACTAGAATACACCGTAGATCCATGTGATAGAGGACTCAAACTTGGACATAGATACCAAACATACAATGTAGATCTATGTCATACAGATGCAAATTTGAGCATAGCCATGACCATACAAATGTGTATCCATGCTAGATATACAAAAATCCATCACAACCTAAGGAAAAGCAATGAGTGCTTTAAACAAATACCTAGGGTCTTTGTGTCGTCTTCCACAAACTATGATTCTATCCATG
Source organism: Pseudotsuga menziesii (assembly GCA_001517045.1). Lineage (NCBI taxonomy): Eukaryota > Viridiplantae > Streptophyta > Pinopsida > Pinales > Pinaceae > Pseudotsuga > Pseudotsuga menziesii. Next base: position 692,941 of record LPNX010267930.1, on the reverse strand, counting down.
TGATTACAATGATCTAAAGTCAAACATGGTAGAAACCACTTGATTACCGGCCAATGATGTAAACTGTTAACAAGTGCGAGGGAGATCACCATTAATGTCAATGATTCCCAAGGTACTCTAGTACAATTTACTGAGTGCGAATAGATGTCTTGATGTCGAACACCCAGTCGATTCTATCGATCAAAGGTCAATGATGTGAACCTATGTCAAGAGAGAGAGAATATGTCATTAAGGCATACAGATATTAAGGTACCAACTATTGTTTCTAAGACTATTTCCCAGATAATGAGCTGATGTTGACGGGAAAAGTCTCATCGAAGGAAGGCCATGACGAGTCCCACATCGATGACACGAAAATCGAAACATAGTTCTGGAATGATGTGAATGTAGTAACCATAGGACTGACTCAAAAATACTGACACAAAAGACTGTGTATACTGCAGAGGTAAAACTTCTTCAAATCCCCTTTGACCATTGGGCGGCATGACAAAAAGACTTGGTAGCATGAATGAATGGGAAAAACACATAGTGCAGCCGTGGACAATGCATTCTTTTGAAAGACTCAAAGGAGGTACATGACTCATGAAAGTGGATCACCGTGGAGATCAACTGAATACCCAATTGACTGACATGATGTGCAGACAAGTGCCATGTTCAAAGGTAACAACAAACTACTACCATTATTTTCAAAAAGATTCCCTTCCCATTTCCCCCATCATGATTGATGAGTGCCTCTTTTCAGTTTTACAAATTTGAAGAGGGTAACAAACATTCGATATAGCTTGTCGGAAGACAAGTCCAGACTCATATGTTTTACAAACCTGAGAGAGAAGGGGTTCATTCCCAAAATGGGCCTCTCAATGTTTAATTTAACTAGTCCACTGAAAGAAAACTCCATATCGTTCATGTTTAGAGATTCTGAACAAATACGGAAGAAGACTCCACAAGGGTCCTTTTTCATTTGATTTAGTCCCCAAGTCCTGAAAAAGTATAAAATAATACCTTAGGGAACTCTTCCAGTCATGATTGGCTGGAGTGTTCCTTTTTCGTAAATAGTCCTATCCGAACCAGAAAAGAGATAACCTACTGTCAAATGGACGACTCTTCAAATAATTTAACGAGTGTGAAGAAGACAAGATTGCTCGACGATCTTTTCCTATTTAGGGAGCCTAAAAAGAGTTTAAAGAGAAATCCATGAGGTTTCTTTACACAACGTCACTTTTTACGAGCCTGGAAAGAATCAGAAACAGACTTGATGATCTTTTCATGTTTAAGGAGCTTGAAAAGAATGTGAAAAGAAGAATCCATGATGCTTCTTTACACAATGTCAATTTTTTACGAGCCTGGAAAGAAACTGAATTGGACTCGGACCTTTGATACTGGGTTGAAAGAGTGTGACCAAAGTGTCGTAATAAAATCTCATCGACCTTTTCCATTTTATGAAAGTGCGAAAAAGCCATAAACAAACTTCCAAAGCTTCTTTCTATAGTTCTCTTATCCTGCAATCAACTCAGAAACAAGTGTTAAATGCATTTATAACTAGCATTAAGGGATTATGACAAATAAATTTCGATGAAAATATGATTTTATATCAAAAATATAGTATATCAGACCCAAAAATGCCTATATAAGTCATGTAAATAGTAAAAAAACAAATCATTTCACTATTTACCCATAGCAGAGAGCATTTGGAGCACTTTCTTAGCCAGATCTTCAACAGTTGATACCAGGAGTTCCCACCATCCATTTTGAGCACTGTCAGTTGCAGGTAATAGCTAAAACCCTACTCTTTGATTTCATAGCATTTATTTTGAGTTTTGATGGGGTTTTGGGCTCATATGGAAATCCCTGAAAACTTAAAAGTAGGCACCACACATACGTCTTGTAGGATATGTGGTACCTTCTGAGAATTGCACCTATAACATAGTTTACAAGCGGCACCACCACCTGTCTCCAATGGTGCATAGGAGGTACCCGTCGTGGATATTTAAAACTAATAGCATGAGCAATAATAAGTCATTCTTTTGATTTTTAATGATTAGAGATTATTCTAATGCATGCTATGATTATTTTTGGTAGGTCTTGGTTACTCAAAACATGGTGATATGGAAAGAAAGGCAACATGACATTGGTGATGCTTTCGCTGAGAGAAATGCAAATTGTATTGCCGCATCATGCGACTGTGGGCTCCTGAATTTTTTTTGGACCACAAGCATGGTGTCACATGAGTGATTACTAGAGTACATACTGTGGATGTGGAATCCAGAATAGCAGTATTTTGAGGTTGGGGCCCATATTCTGACAGTGGAGGTAGAGGATATCTACTTCCTAACTGGTCTCTTGAGGCGGGGTGCCCCCATCTCATTGACAGGTTCTTGTGGAGGGGATATTACCACTAGAGAGTTGATAGATCGTCACTGTGTTCCAGGGATGAGAACATCGAGGAAGAAAATCCCCATCAGAGCAGTGACAAATGGGCCCCTTGTTAGGATTATTAATCCTCCCTTTTCCAAATTTGGTCATATGTATAAATTGGGAGTCATGTCTAAATCGGGAGTCCATCCAGTCTATTTATAGTCATTAACACCATTGAGTCCACTTGACCTAATTGGGGCACATGTTTTAGTTACTAAAGTGTGGAGAACACTAATTGAGGCTCACGGCCACTGATTGCACTTGATTGCATCAGTTTAGGAGCCTCCTAGACCAATCCTTACAATTTAGGAAGCCACTGGGAGTGCCAAAACTAACCAAGGTCAATTCACTTCAGTTAATGACTAGTCAAGCTAAGTTAGGAGACAGTTACATTCAGTTCTAGTCCTCTACATTGAGTTAGCACTAGTTTTACTTAACTGAACACATGTGGGGTGCATTTCTCACCTACCACAGTCAGTTAACCTTAGTCAACACTGAATGTAACACTTGATTTGTGTTTTAGAGCTCTGACGAACTCCGGTTATGGTTTAGACAAGGTCAATTAACTATTGAGTCCTCCAATAGTGATTTAGACAAGGTCTTGGTTACCTATAGTCAAGTAGAGCCTAATCAATTCGAACTTTCTCATGTGGATTCAAATTTCTTGTGGATATTAAAGTCATTTTACTTCATTGTAATTATCATCAGATTACTTTTTGATTAATGAAAGCATTGACAGCTGCAAGCCTTTTTTGCACTGCTTCATTCTTCAATTGCTGAGTAAATATTGAGATCCACTTTGTGAGTTGTGTATTTGTCTACAGATCTATGTGCTCAAATTTACACCCCTAAGGACCGTCCTATTTACTATGCAGTGGGTGGCTGGAAGTTAGGTTGTGCACGAGGCTTCTAGGGCACACATGTTATATGCCATAGAGGCTATGGCATCCATGGTATTCAACTGGGAGGAAGCCATGATTCCGATATTCAAATATCAGCTAACTAAGTGTCGGTAAGGAGAGCTAAAGCAGTTTGGCTTTGGCTCCATTTTAGTCTACTTATTCTTCGAGCTGGTTCCATAGATGAGACCTCAGGTGGTCTTTAGGAGCTTGAGAGTGCAGGAGCCCCATATGCTGAGGTGGGTCCAGATCATGGCTTGTACATGAGCAGGTAGAGGGAAGGTAAAGTTCGGTGACCCATTCTTCAGATGTCTCCGAGATCAGATCCTCATGGTTGAGGATTATGCTTACACAGGTTAGAATTCACTGGAGATCCTGACCTACCACTCCCACCTGGTAGACAATGGGGCAACATCGGTAAGAAGCAAGAAACTCTAAAATGGATTAAATGTTTTTATGTTTTTTAATTTTTTATACTTTTTATGTTAAGTGATGAGACCTGTATATTCTCATGCAGATGTTGGAGCAGCGCGACCTGGAGGAGCTTCTCCATTGGATAGGCGAGGTGGAGCTTGCTTTGTACCACAGGGTGATGATATCACTGGGGAGCTAGAGGAAAACCTGGAGAGGTTGACCTTGGATATCCCAGATGGTGCCATTGATGACCTCCCGATGAAATATCAGAGATCCACAGTGGGAGTACCGGGTCGATTCAGTAGGCTTCTACGTAGAGTAGCTCGAGTAGTGATGTGCTACCACAAGCATGGCTAGTGTATGAGATATGTACTGAAAGCTGACATCTTCATGATTTTGTATGCTAGTTTTTCCTGAAATCCTATGTGCTTCAGATGAGGTCTAGGGGCCTATTTTTTGTAAACTTTTCATATATATATATATATATATATATATATATAGACTTTTACTTGGTGTTTATATGTCTCAAATGGTAAATGTATTTTATATGAGTTTTATGTGTATTTGAATGTTTATTTACAATGTACCATGTTTGATTTCAATGTCATGAATGGGAAATATGCCAATCTAGGATGTAATTATCTAATGAGTCAGAAACTACATTATGTTCCCTAGAGATATGCCTATAAGTGTTGGTTTCAAATGGTCTTTCTAGCAAAAATACTCTTTGGAAGAGGTGGAGGAGCACAGGGTTTCTAATGGTGTAAACATGGTTTAAATGAAAAACCATGAGTTGTGAGTCCATCAAGACTACTAGATCATGAACATCCTCGGAGGCAGCTTCAGTCAAAAGACTGATGACTGCTTCATACTCGGCAATGTTATTAGTAGCGGGACCTATACAAACTGCTCCTGAACTGACCAAATCTTCAGCTGGGGAATAGAGGACCCAAGCAGCCGAGGCAAGATTCAAGGTGTGGTGGCAAGCACCATTAGCGAAGCCGTAGAAAGCCATCTGCATGACCAAAACATGGTATCAACAGATGCAGACACTAAACTCAAAACCATCTTGAAAATACTAAAAGCACACTGAAAGTCAATCAATATACATATATACAAGATACTATCCAAGAAATACCTAGGCATAGCACCTTTTTAGGTACAACCCATTACGAGGTTGTCCCAAAGGGATTCCATCATAATCAACGAGCTTGTAGGCTCCTTTCTCTAAAACCTTAGAAATAACGAAAGGTCTGTACCACATGGACTTGAACTTACCGTTCTCTAGATTGTCATATCTCTGATCATAAGTCAAAACTAGGTCACCCTCGTTAAAGACACGAGGTTGGATGGATTTATCATACTATGCCTTAATGCATTTCTTATGTGCTTCATTAGCCAAGGCAGCATCTCTCCGAGTCTCGTCAAGGTTATTGAAATACAAAAATCTTTCTTCCTCTGTGGAAGTATCTAGGAGAAGTTTGATGACAAGTTGTAAAGATGGAATCTGACATTGAATTGGAAAGATAGCTTCAAGTCCATAGACAAGCTGGAATGGCATGAAACCAGTGGTTGTTTTCACCGAATTCTGACAAGACCAAAGACCGAAGAAAAGAACATGGTGCCAGTTGGATTTATGATCTCCAACCATCCGACGAAGCATAGTTTTCAAAACTTTGTTAATGGCCTCTACCTAACCATTAGCTTGTGGATAATACGGCATAGAGTTTTCATGGAAAAAACCTAGCTTGGCATTTAGTTCCTCCATCATTTGATTAGGAAAATGGGATCCATGATTAGTAACTATGGACTGTAGGACTCCAAATCTAGCTATGATATGATTGAACAAGAAGAGAGTGGTAATCTTAGCATCTTCTGCGTATGTAGGCATGGCCTTAGCCCATTTTGTGAAATAATCAATGGCTACGATAATGTAACCATGCCCCCTAGCTAAGGTAGGCTTACAATGCATGAAGTCAATCCCCCATTTGACGAATGGGCCAACAGCAATGATGGGGTGTAGTGGAGCAGGATGGGTGCACTTTTTAGGGTAAAAGTGTTGACAAGGTGGGCATTTCTTAATAGCCTCATGATAGTCTTTGAAGATAGAAGGCTAGAAATATCCAGCATGAAGGATTTTCTGGGCTATAGCCATCCCAGATAAATGACCTCCACATGCTCCAGAGTGGCAATCATTCAACACATGATCAACCTCCTCATGGGTGAGGCATCGTTGGAGAATAGAGTCAATCCCACCTCTATACAAGGTATCATTCAGGATGAGGTAGTACTTCACGTGGTGATGGATATGGTGGCAATCATCACAAGATAAATGCGGTTGAAATTGTTGTGTTTGGAGATAAATAAGCAAATCTCCATACCAAAGATCGGTAGTGCTAATAAGCAACAGGAATTCATCTGGAAATGAATCACTGGGCTCAGATTCTGTCGAAGCACAAGGAAGATCACACATAAGCTCGACAAAGACCAAGGATTTCTTTGATGTGGCTTTGGAAAATTCTAGATCAAATTCCTAAAGTATGACTATCCAGTGGGAGTACTTTCCCCTGAGCACTTGACGAGTCAGGATGTAATACATAGGGTTCTGGTCTACCAATACAGTGGTAGTGTGGAGCAGCATGTAGTGACAAAAATTTTGTACAGCAATGACCATGGCCAATGCCAATTTTTCCATATGTGAATAGTGAGTTTCGAAATCCATGAGCTTCTTACTGGCATAATAAATCATGTGCTCCTGACCGTGGAGAATTTCTTGCACTAAAACCATAGAGATGGTAGTAGCGGAGGAAACAATATACAAGAGAAAGTCCTTTGAATAATATGAGAGGTGTATCACAGGTGAATGAGTCAGAGTGTGCTTAAGATTATCAAAGGCGCATTGGGCTTGGTCATCCCAGAAGAATGGAGTGTTCACTACTACATTTCGATCCAAAATCTGACGGCACGTGGATTTCTTTTTTAAAACTTACCAAAAATCACAAGGATAATTTTTTTTTTTTGTAAATGTAGCCATAAGCATCGCTTAAGTGATGGCTAGTCTCATAAGCGTCGCTTAAGTGACGGATAGCCTCATAAGCGTCGCTTAAGTGACGACGCCTCAAATTGGTAAATCATTTAAATAAATACACTTAATTGGTCAATTATTTAACATGGAAAGCGTCATCGCATATCCGACGCGTCGGTTCATTTCCTACACACACTCATATAAATAGATGTACGCCTAGGTTCATTATCTCACACACTCACTCTCGCACTTATCTCTTGGACAAGAAATGCGAAATTCCTAAGGGTTTTTTTTTGGCCTTGTGCTTTTGTGGGGATCTTCCCACTTGGTCTTGGATTTTGGTCTTGCTCTTTGGTGACTTCTCTCTTGAAGTATATATTGGTTAATAATTTCTTGGTTTAGGGTTTGGTTTTTGGCATTGTGCCTTTGTGGGGATCTTCCCACTTGGTCTTGGATTTTGGTCTTGCTCTTTAGTGACTTCTCTCTTGAAGTATCTCTTGGTTAATTTCTTGGTTTAGGGTTTGGTTTTTGGCCTTGTGATTTTGTGGGTATCTTCCCACTTGTTCTTGGATTTTGCTCTTGCTCTTTGGTGACTTCTCTCTTGAAGTATCTCTTGGTTAATAATTTCTTGGTTTAGGGTTTGGTTTTTGGCATTGTGCCTTTGTGGGGATCTTCCCACTTGGTCTTGGATTTTGGTCTTGCTCTTTAGTGACTTCTCTCTTGAAGTATCTCTTTGTCACGTCCCCATCCCTCAACCGGCGAAGAGGACGCGACGAGCACATCAAATACAACCGGCCAACAGCCTCATGAACATAAACAGAAAATCAAATGCTGGAATTAAACATTACAAGATGCATTTATCTTTAATCATATAGCGGAAGCACACACACTCAGTCCATCACCCAGCATTCATCAAGTTCATTATAGTTCATTTAACACCAATATAAATTACAGAGATGCAGTAAACAGCGGCACTTATCTATTGATGAAGAATTTCACCCGCAACCAGCTACGTCCCTGCAACGTTCCCCCCAACCATAGGCCATCTTGCTCATCAATCTCTCAGCAACGCTGCCACCCCCGAGCTGGGCATGATTCCTCCGGAATAAGGGTCAATTGCAGGCTTAGACATAGCCAAGGGGACACATAATAGCCAAACCAACACTGCTGGGTTTCACAGGCTTTCAACAGACAAGCCAAACCAGCACAGTCCAAGGTTCAACTACTGCATACCAGCAGCCATACAATCCCTTCACAGCTCTGTGAAGCAGTCATAAACAACAGGGGACAGCCCCAAACAATGGAGGAGCACAGCTCAAGTCCAAGGGACAACCCAGAGTTGGTTTTGGCCCTAACGTGGCCAAAACAGCTCAACCACAACATCCCAGAACAGGGAAACAACATCAACATCCCAATTTCAAAGTAAAAACAATGGCAACTATGCACAGTCCCAAAATACAGAAACTCAGCCCACGAATTGGAAACCCACAGTGGCTCAAAATGAAATTGAACACCACAGCCAACAAAACACAGGGGAAACAGCAGCCCCAAAACATGACAGTGAGAATGGTTCTCACAACATGGGAAAATGACCCAAACACGCTATGCGTGAGGAATAACTTACACCCAACAGCAAAATGCACGGGAAATACATACCCGATTTCTCTGCGTGAGGATGGACAGACCACAGTAGGAAAATGGCTCACTACAAATTGGGCACTACGGCCAACCAAAAACGTGGAGAAGACAAAAACGGGAAGCAATCCCTCTTTGTGAGAATGCACAACAATGGAGAGGACACAAATTTGCAGTGCGTGGGTGCTCAGCAACTCGTGGAACCAAGGAACTGTCTGCCTAAGACCAAAACCACCCAATTCCTGTGCGTGAGGAGCCAACAGACCCAAAATCGTGGTGAGAGTGTAAAACTGACGAGGGAAGAGTGCGTGAGGGAGAAGAATGGGCAGACGTGGGTGGAGTGTGGATGTGGGTATGGAGCTGACAGCCCTGCCACCCCACTCCCAAAGGCAATAACTTCCCTCAACCACTCAGCCATATCTCCTCAACCACCAGCTCTGAAGCATTAAAGAGGTTGACAAAAAACAAAGGTGGCAAAACAACAAGGCAATAAAACATGGGTTTCCCCCCATAACCAAGGTTTGACATCCCCCACCCCTTATCCTTCGGAACCATGCCCTTTTCATTCAACGTTGCACTGCCGTAGCTGGTTGTGGTTTAATTAATTGATGTGCGGGTTTACATGACGCCAAATTATAATGTGCCTTATAGCACGAGATGCCACCGGCAATTATCCCCATTGCCGAAACATACACAACAAAATCTATGGTGGGGATTTTGCCTTGAGCTCCTCACCATGATTAATTACATTTTACACATCATGCAAACGGGGTCAAAACCGGGGATGTGACACTCTTGGTTAATTTATTGGTTTAGGGTTTGGTTTTTGGCCTTGTGCTTTTGTGGGGATCTTCCCACTTGTTCTTGGATTTTGGTCTTTCTCTTTGGTGACTTCACTCTTGAAGTATCTCTTGGTTAATTTCTAATTGGTTTATTCTTGGTTTTTGGCTTTGCTCTTTGGTGACTTCTCTCTTGAAGTATTATATACTTGGGTTTGCTCGTACTTTGTTCTTAGGGTTTGAGTAATAAAATGTCACGTAACAATAATGTTACAGGTCATCAAGATCCAGAACAAAATCGACAATTGCTTGCTAGGTTGTGGGATGGAGTGGAAAGAAGGGGTGATGGAAAATGTTATTGTCCTTGCAGTCGATGTAGGGGATTTAATAAGAGAAGGTTATTGATCGCAACAGATAAAAAACATTGTAGGGAACATGGACATGTTGAGGGGGGGCATGAATATCATCCATTGGCAAGTCAATATAATTCATGATTATATATCATGCGGTCTTTATATTGAGAGTTTTTGTAATTGTATATTGTATCATTTTTATTTTTGTTACTTAATCGACATGACTAACGTTCTTTGTTTGATGTTTTGATTGTAATTATAAAGCAAGGGCCTCCTAGGGCTATTCCAAACATGGAGAATGTGGTAATTGCGGAACAACTAGCGCAGGAGGAACGTCAATATGCAGGTCCTGCGAATATTGATCATGATCAAGTTAATGATGATATGGAATTAGACAATGATCATGACGATAACATAATTGAGGATGATGGTGCAAATACATTAATCAATGATGCATTTAATGTTAGAATGGACGATGATCAACATCATGCAACGCCAATTGATGACTTTGAATATCTTCATGATTTACCTACACTTGAGAAGGCAGATGAACCACTTTTTGAAGGCTCCCGCATAAGTGTTCTCTCTGATGTGTTGCTGATAATGAACTTGAAGGTTATGAATGGTTTTTCAAACACATCCATCACACTGGTGTTAAGGTACGTATGTGATTATATGTTTCATCGATCGCATATATATGATTTGATTTATGTTGCTATAATATTTGTATTGGTATACGTAATTCATCATAAAAATAATAAGGATGTATTTGTTGTCATTAATATTATGCTCTTCAAATATTTATATTAACAATTTTTTTTAAATTTGTTGTAACAGCTTGATAGGTGAATATTTGTTACCGCCATCAAATAAATTACCTCGCACATACCGAGATTTAAAAAATATCATGAAATATGTTGGAATGGACTATCAAAGAATTGATGCATGTCCTAATGATCATATTTTATATTATAATCAGTATGAGTTTGCAACAGAATGCCCTATATGTCATAGCAGTAGATACCGAACAGATCAAGTAACCAAAAAGGCGTCTCGTAAGGTTCTTCGTTATATTCCCATTATTCCATGCTTGCAACGACTGTTAAGGTGCAAAAACATAGCACAATTTATGGATTACCATGCATGGAATAGAAGTGGAGATGATATTCTTCAAATGCCCGTAAATGGTTATGCATTTACAAACATGGAGGAAAAATGGCCACACATTAAAGAAGAACCTCGTAATGCTAGACTTTCTTTGGCAGCAGATGGTGTCAATCCATTTAAAGAGATGAAATCTACTTGCTCGGTCTGGCCTGTTTTTGTTATCAACAATAACATTCCTCCATGGATGTCAATAAAGAGGGAGCATATAATGTTGGCAATGATTGTTCCAGGTATAATTTGTACTTTAGAACAATGTTTTTTTAATGCATTAGTATTTAATTTGTCATGAAGATCAATATTGTTGCATATTCATGTCATATATATATTTCATTTACTTATATGTATTGTATTTGTTGTTTTCTTTTAGGTAAGTACATAGTTAAAGATATGAATGTATATATCGAGCCTCTTGTTGATGAACTACTTAAGCTATGGAATGGTGTCACTATGTATGATGTCTCTAGACCAGTAGGGCAAAGGGAATTTCAATTCCATGCAATGCTTACCTGGACAATTCACGATGCTCCAGGGCTAACACATTTTTGTGGTGTTCAAACAAAGGGAAAATTTGCATGTCTAGTTTGTGGTCCCAAGATGAAATCTCGTCATTCAAATAGTTTGTCAAAGGAAGTGTTTGATGAGTATAGGCACTTCCTCTCTAAGAATCATAGGTATCGAACTATTGAAAAACATCTTTTTAATGGGAAAGAGAAGACCGCATTAAAACCACAAAGAATGACACCTCACATATGGAAGTTGCAATATAATAGAAATCATCAAGGTACGATTCAATTTGTCTATATTATATATTCATATTGATCATCTCTTATATGTACTTTTTAATGTTTTATTTTGGATTATATTAATTTTTTTACTGTAATATACGACATTTTAATCTCTTTAACTTATATATTGATTATTGATGGTCTACATGAACATCATGAAGGTGTAAATGGGTTTCCATGAGGAATGAAAAGTTATCCCAAATAATTTAGTAGGTTGCCTTACTATGAGAACTTACTAGTTGTTCATTTGTTTGATGCAATGCATATCGGAAAGAATGTAGCTGAAACACTATGGAGAATATTAGATGGAAGGAGTGATAAAGAAAAAATTGTCAAAATTTGCAATGACATTCATGAATCCAATCATGCAATGAAAGATATCATTGAACATTTAAACAACGATGGAGACCAAATTAATATAAGGTCACTTCCATGGTTATTGACTAAGCAACAAAGCAATGCGGTAAAAGAAGTGATACAAAAAATGGAATTTCCCATAGGATTTTGTTCGAACATAAATAATATCTTAACAAGGAAAGGTGATTTTGGTGGGGTAAAAACGCATGATTGGCATATCTTCATTAAGGTAATTATATTTCTGGTATATATATTGGTATATTACAATACTGCATGTTTTTTATTTACTTTTTTGCTTAATTTTGAAAAATATATTGATGAGACGTGTTCATTGTTATAGTATGTTCTACCTGTATCTCTCCCAGAAAACTTTGACAATAATGTCAAACAGGTCATATATGATCTTGGAAAATACATGAGGTAATTAGAAACAATATTTTTCACGCATCATCATGTAATTTGTTTAATTCGTTGTATAACTTATATGAATTGACATTTGTTTTAGTCAATCATGTAGATTTGTACTACAATGTTAAATTTTCGTCGTTAAATGATATCATTATTTTCTTGCTTTACATGTAGATGGTTGTCATCTAAAGAAATCCACAAAGAAGATATAAAGTATTGGAAGAGAGAAATTCCTCGTTTAATGTGTCAAATGTAGATATTTCTACCTTCGACATTTTTCAATGCACAAGAACACTACCTCATACACCAAGTTGAGGAGATTGAATTGTGTGGACCTATACATGCAAGGTCCATGTCGATGGTTGAGAGGCACTTGAAATTTATGAAGGCTTTAGTTAGACAAAGAGCACATCCAGAGGGTTCTATGATGGATAGATATATGGTATTTCAGGCCATGGTGTATATTGTTGAATATCTTCCAGGGTTGACGTTTATTAAGACGGAATTAGATCGATGCATTGGTGATCCAAATTCCACTAAGAAATTAGAAGGAGAGTACCTGATGGGGAAAGGTAAATTGAGGAAGGTCAAAGGTAATTATTAAATGGTGTTATAGATTAATATTAATGTTAATACATTTTAATAATATCGTACATAATTATTTCATTTTTAATATTCATTAATGATATGCATCATTAATATTTATAATGTTACATTGCATTAAGTAATTATAAATTTCTGAGTTGATTTATGTAATTTTATTTTCATGCAGTTGGTCACGAGTGGGATGCACTACATTTGTACGTCACAAACAATCTTGATTGGATGAAGGTATGGATTGAACGATGTAACCAATCTGGTCGAGGACTATCATGGGAAGGTGTGGCTTCATTGGTTAAAGAAGCACATTGCAATGGAGATGGCAATCTAACAGAAAGGGAAATCGATTTAGCATATGGTTTAAAAGATAAACAGGTAAGCATGATATTATAAATATAAGCCATAATATTTTCAATTACGTCGATATTCATGTTCATCTTGATGAATTTCATTTTATTTCCATACTTTAAGAACATAAAATACTTACTATCAATTGCAGGTAAAACACCACAAGGCTATGTGGTGCAATGGTCATCATTATCGCATTAAAAAGTTGGATGAAACAAAGAAAACATGTGATTATGGGATAAGTGTAGTCTTTGAGTTCACTAATGTTTCATCTAGAAGTGACAGCCGTCCAGAATTGTCAGAAAATCGATATTATGGATATTTGGAAGATATCATTGACTGTGACTTTAAATCATTCAAAATAATTCTTTTTGTTGTGAAATGGTACAAGCTACGATTGAATCGATTTGATCCCGATAGAACTATTATTGAACATGCTAATGGATTTACCATGGTCAATACAAGGTCGCTTGAGTCACGAACGTCAGAGCCCTATGTTCTTCCAAGTCAATGTGAACAGGTATTTTACTCAGAAGTTCCTGGTAGACAGGGTTGGTCGTTTGTTATTAGACATGATCCAAGAGGAAGGCTGGTAAAGTATAATATTGTAGAGGAAGTTAAAGACAGTGTGGAAGAAGAAGGTGATCATGTAGAGGATCAACATGAGTTGGATGTTGATGATCATAATGTTACGCAGGAAGATGTTGAAGAGTTAGTTGAAGCAGATGATGTTAGAGACAATGTTCATGATGAAGATGATATTGACGATTATCACTTTATTCAAAATAAAAACGATGACGATGATGATATGGCCTTTAATCCTTATAATGTTGAATCCGGATCAGATGATATAGATGCATACTTGGATATAGATGAAGACGATCATGAAGTGCATTGAAAATCATTCCAAGTGATATATTGTGAGGGGGGGGGGGGCATATGAGCTTCCACCTTCATGTGGTTGTCCCTGTTGAGTAGAGAATATTAACATATTCTCAAAACAAAGAGAAGCTCATTTAATTATCATTTAATAAATCCTAATCTCTCTAAAATTTCTACAAGTACTGTTAAATAAATGGCAAAAATAGTGGAAGTCTCCATCATCATCATCTCCATCATCATCACCATCACCATCACCATCATCACCATCATCATAATCATCGACATTGACATCTTCATCCTCATCATAATCATCGTCATCTTCATCCTCATCGTCCTCATGGCTAGCATCATCATCATCGTCATCGCCATCATCATTAGCATCATCATCACCATCATCATCCTCATCATCCTCATCATCATCATTGACATCGCCATCATCCTCATCCTCATCATCCTCATCATCATTGCCATCATCATCACCATCATCATTTCCATGATCAATGCTACCATCATCGCCATCATCATCCTCATCATGATGTTCATCCTCATCATCATCATCATTATCATCAGCATGTTCATCATATTCATGTCCATCATCATATTTAATTATCATTTAATAAATCCTAATCTCTCTACAATTTCTACAAGTACTGTTAAATAAATGGAAAAAACAGTGGAATTCTCCATCATCATCATCTCCATCGTCATCACCATCACCATCACCATCATCACCATCATCATAATCATAGACATTGACATCTTCATCCTCATCATAATCATCGTCATCTTCATCCTCATCGTCATCATGGCTAGCATCATCATCATCATCATCGCCATCATCATTAGCATCATCATCACCATCATCATTAACATCATCCTCATCATCATCATTGACATCACCATCATCCTCATCCTCATAATCATCATCATCATTTCCATCATCATCACCATCATCATCGCCATGATCAATGCTACCATCATCGCCATCATCATCCTCATCATGATGTTCATCCTCATCATAATCATCGTCATCTTCATCCTCATCCTCATCATGGCTATCATCATCATCATCATCATCGCCATCATCATTAGCATCATCATCACCATCATCATTGCCATCATCCTCATCATCATCATTGACATCACCATCATCCTCATCCTCATCATCATCATCATCATTGCCATCATCATCACCATCATCACCGCCATGATCAATGCTACCATCATCGCCATCATCATCCTCATCATCATCATCATCATCATTATCATCAGCATGTTCATCATATTCATGTCCATCATCATATTTAATTATCATTTAATAAATCCTAATCTGTCTACAATTTCTACAAGTGTTAAATAAATGGCAAAAACAGTGGAAGTCTCTTCACCTTTATTTTTTCCATCATCAAAGTGAAATATAGATAAGCAATCATATTATAAAAAAAAGGAAAACAAGTTTAAAATCATCAAGAGATTCCAAAATCCTTTATATGATTTGTCTTTTCTCTCCTTCAAGGGGTTGTCAAGAAATATAAACATTTAATTTCAATTTTCATGGTCATCTTCATCTTCATCAAATAG
The DNA here is from genome assembly GCA_001517045.1 of Pseudotsuga menziesii. NCBI lineage: Eukaryota > Viridiplantae > Streptophyta > Pinopsida > Pinales > Pinaceae > Pseudotsuga > Pseudotsuga menziesii. The sequence continues at coordinate 677,293 of LPNX010267930.1, read as the reverse complement.
GGTCATATCATGTTTGTTGGCAAGTATGGTTTTTCCCCTTCTCTTTTCCTTTTGACTAGATATATATCTTTTTCTTATTTAGTATGAACTGCAATTCTGGTATGTTGACTTTTACATCATTTTTTATTTTAGCATGGGGATCTTCAAGTCATGCAAAGTTTAATTTGCTTCATTTCCATCCTTTGTAAATAATAGGGCCAACTTGTCATATGGTAATCTATGACTAGTCCAATTGTCCAATTTTACGTTACTAATAGTGTTTTCCATGAAAATACCATGTATATCCACTAAATATGTTATCGTGCTCTCGTTATAATACAGTTGATACAAGGTCTCTAGTCTAAATTCCTTTATCAATACAATTATGGTGGCATATTTATACAATTTTAGAAAGTGTTGCTTATCATTTTGTAAAGTGTCAAATTCCCTTCATTGTTCACTAAGTCAAGATTGATGATGATTATGATGATGACGATATGTTCCCTATCACCTTATTTGTCTAATATGGGGCTTAGTATCATATATCTGGTTCATATTAGGGTCATATGTGTACCCTAATACTAAATGTGTAGTAACTAATTTGGGATTGAGAGCATAACTTAGCTTAAATACAATGTAATATTGATCCGTAAGGATATATCACCTCATATAGTACTTTTATTGCAATAGTTTACTAACATCAATTGATCTAGCATCCTCTATTTGAAGAAGAATGGGATCCTAATTTAGAAATATATTGGTGAAAGTGTTTTTTTTTAACTCAAGGATTTTTGTGTTGTACACATTAACTCAAGGTCTTTTCAAATTAACGTCAATGCATTAACATTATAATATTATAAAAACTTAGTATAGATATAAATTTGTACCATATATTATTTTCCCTAGCACCAAAATAAATATTATCTGGGCCTTAGGACCACCTCTATGTGAAATTCATTCTTCCTTCCCTCCCGCACTCGCGCAGTTTGCAATTGTTGATCACCTGCACGCTCAATGCCCGAAGTTGGAGCAAGGGTTTGAAGCCCGACTATGCAGAGGAGAGGGGTCATAGAGGAGAGGGGTAGTAGAGGAGAGGGGCCATAGAGTAGACGATACAATGATATTTATCTTGCTCCATTGTCCTCTGCAACAATATTTTCTTGGGTGTGGGTACGGGTTTGGTTAGAAATATGTGAAATTCATTCTTCCTTCCCTCCCGCACTCGCATAGTTTGCAATTGTTGATCACCTGTATGCTCAATGCCCGAAGTTGGAGCAAGGATTTGAAGCCCGACTATGCAGAGGAGAGGGGTCATAGAGGAGAGGGGTAGTAGAGGAAAGGGGCCATAGAGGAGACGATACAAGGATTTGGGGTAAGTTTGAAGCCATTGAATCTGCGAGTGTTTGCTGGATCATTCTCCCTTTAAGGTATGGCTGGAAAACACTCTGTAGGCTTTAAGCAGTATAATGAATTTGTGTCTAAGCAGTATAAATTAGAAATTGTCTTGACGCAAGATCACTTGTCTTAAGGAATGAACAAAATTAATACCCAAAACCAAGGGAGTTATGTGTTGAACAAAGAATGAAATGGAGATTTCAGAAGTTGCTTCCTTTCAAGTCTTTGAAAGTCTATTTGCATCTATAATAAGAAAGTCCAAGCTGGCAGTGATTATTTGTTCGTGCTCTATAATGACCCTAGGTTCAGACTTCAATGTCAACTGAGATTAACTAATTTATTATTTACCAAAAATCTTATCTCGTTCCTAGAATGAAATCTGCAAGTTTACTGGATGTTTCTGGAGATTTCTAGTTTCCCAAACATATTTAAAATAATAAACCAGTAGTAAGGAGGTAAGCTTCAGGTAGCATAAGTTTTCCCTATCGCGTTATATACATATATTTAGCACAAACAACATGACTGTATGTGCTTGTAGCCACAATTACCAGTATGCTGAATATGAATTACACCAGAAAAATGGACTATATAAAAAGAAGCTTCCATATTGTCAGGCCACCCTCTAAGGTTCAATTCCCATGGATACTCAAATAAACAGTTGGGCCCAGGTGCAAGTCCTAGGTGATTTTTCTGGAAGAGTGCCCCCACTATTGTAGCAGCTTAGCTGAACAAAAGTGCTTGGGTTCAATAGTTTTCCCTTCAAGGACTATTTGCCCATGTAAGCAGGCCATTTGTGGTGCCCTTCCCTATTCAGGAAGGGATAGTCTGGATAATTGCAGCTTGGTTCATTAATTTGTCTGGCTTGAAGTGGTCTTTTTTTGGGCACCAAGAATATATAAGATGCATTTTTTCAAATAAAATAAAGAAAGAAAAATAGGAAAATAATAAACACGACTTCTTGACCTCCGCTTACAAATTCAGGTTCAAGCCCACAAGGTGGAGATGGGAATGACCCATCTGATGCAGCTTCTACACTACTGATGTCATGCACTATGCACTCTGAGTAGGAATCCCCCTGCATCTAACTTTCCCACCTGCTCGGCTCAGTCCCGGCCAAATAGGCACACTCTCATCGTCAATCTAGTCAGGCAGTGCATGAGCATCAAGAATGGAAACACAGATAGCCTGCTCCATCTCTTGGTGTTGGACGGTTACCTGCTATTGCCATATGTGATGTTTTGTGTTGGTCAGATGACGGTTTCATCACGCTTTTGTTACTTTGGTTATGTCACTATAATATCGAACATTACTATTTAACTCAGTCAAAGGTTATGTCTCAACTTTTCGAAAGAAGCCATTGTCAAGACAACTAATTTTGCTTGGTTGACAAGTCAACCAATGCAATTATTTTGTGACAGTGAACTCTGTAAGTAGAAAGACTCATGTGATGCTCTCATATTAACATATATAATGAAATATCAACTAGAGTCCCTTTTATGGCTGGTAAAAAGTATTATATTAACAGAAGTAACAATACAAAATGGAAACTGTTTGTCCCCATTGTCCCCATCTTAATGGCAAAACAGGAAATGAGACTAACAAAAATATTTATCGCTGTTCAAACCATGTATTAACCTAAGTACAGAAAAAGCAACCAACAGACAGAACAGGGACTTATCGCCCTTTTTACAAATTGCCTTGGTCTTCATTACCTGGGTTCTGATTGCTGTCTGAGCTTATGAATGGTGGAATGCCCAGATCTTGCAGCTACTCAAAGAACTACTTCCATTGCCTCAGCCACACCTTCTATGAGGCTCATCAATTCTTCTTTCCAGACCAGTATTGTCCATTTTTTTCTCTTTGACATCCATCTTAGTCTCAGCTTGAGCTTGGGTTTCCCAGAGAAAATGGCCAAGCTTGCAGTGGTCATTATAGGGGAATACTGAGCTGAGAACCCTTAAATAAAAATCCATCTATTAATAAAAAGTCTTCAATTGAATACAAGCCAGCATGGTATTGTATACTTGGAATTGCATCAATGCTGCCAAAATATGAATCATTGGCATATTCACTCTTCATTGCTTCAAAGCCAACCAGTTCATCACTCATTACAATGGCCAGCAGACACACTTTCTACTAGGAATCAGCCACTACAATGATTTTACCACTTCCATGCTACAAAACAAATGTGTATGCTTGCAAAAATGAAGCCCATTTGGCACGTTTGTGGGACAGCTTACTTTGGAAATTTATGTAGTTCAAGGCTTGATTATCCATCATAAAAAAGAATTCCTTATGTAGCAGATAATGCCTCCAATATTTTAAGGCTTTTAACAATGCAGAGAATTTCATATTATAAATGGTATACTTCTTTTTAGCTTTGTTTAATTTCTCACTGAAAAAGGCCATAGGTTTACCATCTTGGCGTAATACTCCTCCAATAGCTACCCATAAAGCATCACACTCAACTATAAAGAGTTTCTCAAAGTCTGGCATGGTAAGAGTTGGCGCTTCCATAACCCTCCTTTCGAGTTATTCAAAACTCACAGCAGCTGCCTTTGTCCAAGTAAAGACTTTCCCTCTTGTGCAATCAGTCAAGGGTGCCCTTACACCACCAAAATTTCTAATGATTCTCTTATAAAAGTTCACCAACCCATGGAATGCGCCATCTCTTGGGTAAGTTCCCCGTGTATTGGTTTCAGTTCAAAATTAATGTTTTTAATTACTTTTTGTTGCAGTTAGCTGATCGGGGCAAGTCCCTAATGGAGCCTGAGAGGCTGACACCCCCCTACAGGTGACAGGTATATATAGCACATTTTTACTTACCTGCTTCTTTAGAAAGTACATTTGTCTAATTATGATATCAACGTGGTCAATATTTAAATATGTTTTTAAATAATATTTTCCTCGTGTATTGGTTTCGGTTCGAAATTAATGTTTTTAATTACTTTGTTGCAGTCAGCTGATCGGGGCAAGTCCCTAATGGATCCTGGGAGGCCAACACCCCCCTACAGGTGACAGGTATATATACCACATTTTTACTTACCTGCTTCTTTAGAAAGTACATTTGTTTAATTATGATATCAACATGGTCAATATTTAAATATGTTTTTAAATAAGATTTTCCTCGTGTATTGGTTTCAATTCGAAATTAATGTTTTTAATTACTTTGTTGCAGTCAGCTGATCGGGGCAAGTCCCCAATAGAGCCTGGGAGGCCGACACCCCCCTACAGGCAACAGGTATATATACCACATTTTTACTTACCTGCTTCTTTAGAAAGTACATTTGTTTAATTATGATATCAATGTGGTCAATATTTTGTTTGTAGGCTGAGGGTCGAGGCAAGAGCTCCATGACAGATGATATGTCAACAGATGTTGGCAAGCCACACTCATCGGGTCATGAGCATGTATATAGCACGTTGTGAATTTCAGAAACCATATTTATACATATTTATGTTATCTAATTATATTAATGATTTCAAATTGATATTAATGTTTTCTATTTTTATGTTGGATGATACTTATCTATAGACGGATCCAAAGGATATGGATTTGGGGCACATTCTTGACGATGTTGACCTCAAGAATTCAAAGAATATCTGGGATGTAGTTCAAAAAGAAAAAAGAAAATTAAATTAGGAGGTCGTCAATCTGCTTATATTGGATCCACAAATGACGCAGGATGAGACTCAAGCAAAGATAGATCGTGTGTTGCTTAAAGTAAAGAACTTGGATGTAAGCTGCAAACTCTTTAATTATAAGTCTATTCCAAATGCAATTTTTTTCGTATTCGTATACGAGTAACTAAACTATTATTTGTTTCTACACGAATATTTTTTCCCCGGTGAGAGGCATGCTGATACCATTGAGCATGACACCCCCTTCGCCACTGATCATGTATCGTTGCCGTCTGGACAGTCAGAAACACAAAATGAGACACCCCAGATGGAACATGATAATGTCGACGAGGATCAAGGGCATGAGAGTGATGGCGAGGATTAGGGGCCGGTACATGGAGAAGAGCATGACTTTGATGCTGCCGTCCCAGCATTTCCTAGATCTTTCCGTGTCACTAGCACAGGAACATTTGAGACTACTTTTTTGGTGGACAAAGATCTCATTCCCTACAAGATGGAGAAGATTCCATGTACTATTGACAAAATGTTTTAACTATATATTATAATTTTATTGGAATGTAATTATGCATCATTCTTTTTACACTAATTAACACATACTCGTTTTTGTAGGAAATGATGTCTTTTATAAACATCTTAATGATTGGTCTTTAGAGCTGTTTGGGCCCACTATCCGCACATGGTGGAACTAGCAGAGTAAAGTTTTGAAAGATGAGCTTATTGCTCTCTTGGTTGGGTTTTTTGGTGCCGAAACCTTCAACCAAAAAAGGTTCTCGAAAAAACTGGCCAACATTTACATTATGTACGGGAGGGATATCGGAACAACTTAGCAATTAATCCAAAGTATGAGCGCCCTCCGATGATTCCAACAAGGGAGTGGAAAGGCTTGCTGGATGATGCAAGGGAGAAAGCTGCGAAAATAGCGGGCAAGCCAGTACCCGAGTCATCTAGAAGCTATGCAATACTTTCGGCAATGCAATTATATGTTTATTACACTTTATTTTCCATTTATTTGCAATGTTTAACGTATTTAAAATTACTTTTATAGGCTACCAGATACATCGAAGGCCACCCAAGAAAGAGTAGAAAAACATGGGCAACACAAGCTTGGCCCTGCTGGATATTCCAACCTGCAAGCACGAATCGTAAGTATGATCAATAATTATTTTATTGTATAGAAATTCTAGATTGCATTTAAAATTGTTTCATGATGATATAACAACAACAATGATGATCTAATTGAAAATTACAGGCTCAAAGATTCCATGATTTGCCAACGGAGGAAGACATGAGGATCGGCTACCAACGCAGGTTTTTAGGTGTTGTTGAACATCGAAGAAGTAGTTGTGGTAGCCAAGCAAAGTCTTCCAGTGATCCATCCTGTGAACAGGTAACTACAATAAACAAATTCTATTTAAGATCGATTCATTGTGTTTTATATTCATTAATAAACTAGTACATAAAATATTGAGTCTCTTTGTGTTAAGCCGCACAACGAAAGTAGAGAAAATGTGGAGGATGGAGGAGAAAGAGATATTGGAGTTCATGTTGATCGAAATCCAGGTAATAAATATTCCTGTGTTAAAAAAACTAGTATGGATTAAAGTCTCAAATATTAAATTGCAAATACTATATTGTTGTAAGTGTTGATGTTTTAATGCAGAGGGTCTTCATGTGCAACTTGAGGCAGCATCAGAAGATCAAAGGCATGAAATTCATGTCACCCATGAGTTGCCAGGCACAAAGCATCGCTCTAATGTTTTTTTCTTAATGAAGGACTTACAATGATAATAATAAAAAAACGTCAAGTAATTAATATTTCTTCATTTTTCCAGTACATCCTGGCACCTTACAATAGCCACATACATGTCATGAGCACACGACCCGTCGACAAACATGATCACATACAGCTACAGAGGGCATAGGAAACAAAACACAATTGGTAGAAGAGGATGTCACACTTAGAGAATATGTGGAGAGAAAAAAGCACCAAAAAAGGTAGTGATTGTAACAAGTACACTATTACATTATTTTTTTATGCATTGTCCTCGGATATTATTTTTGATATTATGGAGTAATGTCTTCAACTATTTATTTTTTTCTATGTATGAATGAATGAATGAGTTAATTAATGAATGCTATAAACTAATTAATGATCGAATGCACATAATTCCTTTAGGACAAGAAACTCATGATGTTCGCACAAAATATCATTTATTTCCAAGCACGTGCATTGGGTATGGGGAATTGAGAGTGATGTGAGGGGGGGGAGGGGCCATATGAGCTTCCACCTTCACATGGTTGGCCCTGTTTAGTAGAGAATATTAAACTATTCTCAAAATAGAGAGGAGCTCAATAAGGTAAAATGCATGCATTATTACAATGTTTCTTTCTTATGACTGGATACGTTGTTTCTTTCTTCCAGCTAACTATAGACATGCATTTTCTTTATACTGCAGAGTGAGAATCTTGATGGGATGGAGATTTCTGGTTTGGAAGATCTTCAAAGTCTACATGTTGAGGCATTGACCAAGCTTTTCCAAGCTAAGGTACTTGTATCCAGTTAAGATTAAGTTAAGGTTAAGATTAAGATTAAGATTAAGGTTAAGGTTAAGATTAAGATTATTTGTATACAAATTGCTGTGTATGTTTAACATATTCATATTTTTACCATGCAATGTGGCCAAACTGTTAGTTGTATAAATGCATTGATGTTTAAAATGTGTATTGTTCTTCACAAAACATAAAGGAATCTGTCTTCACATGAGGAGGTTCCACCTTGAATGCAGGTTTTGCATTTCATATGTTTAACAGAAGATTTTGGAAAGTGACTTGATAAGCATTGTTACCTTGTTGAAAAATAGCCTCCAACATGATAATACTGTCAAATATTCATGGTGACAAAGTTGGTCAACCTAGTTGTGTGATCATATCTGCTAGGACATTTGTAGATTTGTTCTAGAAAGATCTTGTTCCACTGAGATCCGAGTCAAAGTGCATAAGTTACTCTGCAAGTTTATTTTAAAGGAAGTGTTGAAGGCAGCGATGGGTCTGCAACAGTGGTATATAAGTAATTTGCAATGTTTTTTTCACCGCTTCCAAGAACACATCCAAACTTGAAAGAGCTTACTTCCCAGAATTGATTTAGGGTAATTTTATGACTATTTAGTGCTGCTTCCATCCACAAATGGCTTCAAAAGTTGATTTTTAGAGCAATTTTCAACCTAGTATTCATTCTCAGCCAAGAAAATTAATCCAGGTTGCCTCTTTTGTGCCCAAGTCACCCCAGGGCTTTCCTGGAAGATCTAGGTGGAAATCCTTTGCAAAACAAGGGGATAACAGAGAGCATTGCTGTGGATTGATTAGGAAAACCCTAGCATAGAAAAATTTCTCTTTTCCTTAGCTATCTATCCTTTTTTTAACAAGCAACATCTCATCCCACTTGAAGCTCTTTTCCTTAGCTATCTATCTATTTTCACCACTGCCAAGAACACATCCAAACTTGAAAGAGCTTACTTCCCAGAAATGATTTAGGGTAATTTTATGACTGTTTAGTGCTGCTTCCATCCACAAATGGCTTCAAAAGCTGAGTTTTAGAGCAATTTTCAACCTAGTATTCAAGAGGGATCAAAGGCCTTGAGTGACTTTCTCTAACAAGTTCACATACTTAATATTGCTCACAACCTTGTATCCCACTTGTTCCCCATGCTTTTCTAGAACTGAGACTGATTGATCAAATAATATTTGCTTCTACTCTACCAAATTTATAAATTATGGTTTCAACTCTTGCAAGAGAATTGAATTAGGATCTTGAGTTGATTGACCCTCCCAAGCTTGTCTTTCAACATTTATGTAGATTTGGGATCATAAGAAATCACCATAAAACATATTTTTTTGGATAGTTTCAGTTGGCCAATTTTCTATATTGAAAGCTCCAAGGTACTTGTCCCATAACATTCAGGTCCAGTTGCAACCCAAAAAATATGTTCAACGCTGGCTTTATTCTCCCCACGAACAAGGAAATATTCTTGTTCTTGATCCCTCCATCTTTGATTCATATCTAAGAAGAAAAAAAATTTGGTGAGTGAACCTTCAGTGAGTTATAATTTCACAAGGCTTCCACCACATATTCTATAAGAAGACTGATAAGACCAGGGAATCTTAACTAGAGGACGAATCAGTCTGTAGATCAAGGAAGCTTTATTGAGTTGCATGCAGTCTGTAGATGATGGATGAATGCATCTGTACTCCCAATTTTTGAATTCTGAAATAGAGGAAACAATCTTATTATAGAGTATGAGTGGGTTTTAGGGTTTAGGGATGCTTTAATGGAGAAAGCATATAATACCATTGCTATAAAACATACAGGAAACAATAGTGCCTAGTTTTTGGGAGCATTCATAATAATGCAAACACCCATAGAATCCTGCTTCAAAAATTTCATTTTCTAACATGTCATTCTACTTGTAAATGACAAATGGGAATTCATATAGGTGTACTTGCAAAGGAGTTGGATTATTGACTGAGTTTTCTTCATGTATTCTTGGAGAAGTCACATAGAATAGGTAAAAATAAACTCGGGTACTACAGCAAGACTAAGCAGACAGAAGCTTGTAGGTATGAAGACTCGATGAACTGAAAGACCCACAAAGGGTGACCTGAAGATATGAAAATGTACAAAAATTGAGGTTATATGAAAATACATTGAAAGTTGTCAATACAAGAGAGTGCTTGGTATAATGCAACCTTCCAATCTGATTCAGTGATGTGATAGTTTTGTAAAAATGTGATAATGTAATAACTTATGATGATAGAGGTATGCATCAAACTTTACACTTCACTGCCTATAGCAGAGGAAGAAGGCATTTATGTGTTCATTCTAGGAATTTTTTGGGGCTTCTTGTGCTCTCCTTAGTTTGTAGTTTTAAGTTTTAACCATGAAGAATTATTTAAACACTTTGTTAAGAGAGTTTGAAGCAGGGGAATTTTGGGAGGCTCTTTTGATGAGAGGCATTGGAGATTATTTTGTAATATGCTTGATGAGATGGAAAGCAAGCAAGAGGATGGTTTGTAGTCCCAAGATGGAGCATTTTTAAATCTCAAGATGAGATAATGAGTCACAAGATAATGAGTCACATTGTGATATCACTGTGTGATAGCCCATATCCCAGGATGGGACAAAGATTCGTGTTTTGTGAGATCATTGTGTGAAGTTCCAGGATCAAACAATGAGCCATATATTGTGAGACCTCTTGAAATTCCAACCCTGATAGGATTGTATTCATCTTTCTCTCATTATATCAGTCGTGCACAAAATAGAATGTTGCCACAAAGCACAAGTGCAAGTAATTGCACTGAATCCCATAATCATGTCCTTTCATAGCCATCAAAAACGGCTATGGAAACTAGACTATCATCAATAAAACATAAGAATATATCATGTAAAATCCATGCCTTCTTGTCTTCTACTTTGAATGGTGCAATAGAAGGTTAAGAAAAGCTCCCAAAAGCAGCTAGTACATCAAGTATTTCCCAAACTTGCTATGTATAATTCAGTTGATCCTTCATTGGCTCCATCTCTACTGATGGTATGTAACTGTTCACTATTTATCTATCTGCATATTCTTGAACCTTTGCTTGTAATATGTAAATCCCACAAGCTTAATTGCGTTTTTTTTTCCAATTTGTATATGCTATGTGACTTGAAATTGCCTTGCATTTTTTACCATATTTCAAATGATAATCTTTTCAGCTTTTTAATTAGCAGAGAGGATAATGTAGTGATTTTGAGCTTTCCTTCTAAACAATTTCTAATGTCATATGCATAAAAATGTGATGCCAGATGTTCATTTGGATAGTAAAATTCTTATAATAGACATGTCATTTATATACTTCTACTCTTATGATGGGTGTTACATCTGTAAATATGCAGCTTCATCAACAATGTGAAGACAGAAGTGTTTTGCGCTATATATACTACTACTTAGCAAGGATTTTGTCAGATAATGGTTCTCAGGGTTTAACTGCTAGTGGTGGAATACCCACACCTAATTGGGATGATGTTGCTGACCTGGATGCTATAGGAGGGGTGACAAGGGCAGATGTGGTACCTCGTATTATTCAACAGCTAAGTGCAGAAGCATCAAATGCTGATGTGGAAGGTATGCTTGTCCTTTCATGAAGTGGGATAAAGTACATTTCAACTTGGTTTTCTGTGCATTTCATACCTTGAAGATGATTGTAGTTTAGTCAGAGTTGTTGGAAGAATGAAGGAGAACCATGTAGACTCTAGTCAGTTTCTTCAGTTTTGCTTAGGCTATTTCTCTAGTGAAGGTGTTTGACATAGTAGTTTCTCATTGTGCTCTCTGGTAACTGCTGCCGATGTTTATGCCATATGTCAATACCCAGTGAATAACTTTGGATTATATAAGAAACTTTAACGTTTTCTAGAATCCTTTGAATTATCTAGAATCTACTACTTTGAGACTGTATTTATAGCCGGATCCCTATGATATGTGGGGTTTTCTTCTTATTCTTTTAGCTTGAGTTTCTCTTTACTATTCTTTGATGATGACTTATGCACTCTCCTATCGCTCATTTTGGCAGGTTTTAGGTACAAGTACAACCTTAGAGTCTTCAACTGATCTGCAGTAAAGTTTGTACAGCACTGAAAACGGGCTTCTTATGTCACTATTTTTATTGTGCAAAAAGTTGATGTTATTGGCATTTGTAATGTTCTTTTTATTTGAAGCTACCTTCAACTATCTTTGATCTCATTGAAGCCATGCTGGCCCTAAATCTATAAAATGCTATGTCATGCAATTTAGATCATGTGACAGATATTATTCCCACAGTCCTAGCACAAACATGATGTAGTGACACTGTGTTACTTTTTATTGGCCATTGCACAAGACTCCACTGATTGGCTATAGCCTATCATTCTTTCATTCCCAGAAGAAAGCATGACAAGGACTAGTAGTAGATATCTTGTTGCAGTTGCCATGCTTTTCAAAGATTTTCCACCAAAACAGTTGGAAAATGCATCCTTGTAAGTTTCCTACTAGAAGAAAAGGCAAGTTATTCATTGTGGCATATTGAGTCACTATTTTGTTTAATTATCATTGTTGATCCTGCTGAAAAGTTGGTTCTAGAGTCATTTTTCCTAGTTTTTATTTTTAATGTGATTCAGTATGCTGCCACAAGCAGGCCTGTACTTTTCTTCTGTAAAATTGGATTCATGTACTTTTTGCCAGTCCCATTGGCCATTTTCTGTCAGTGGATATCTAAATATTAAATTTAAATTTAAATATTGTGTGCTGTGCACATAGGTCCTATTGAAGACCTTTATGCATGATTTTCCTATTTTGGATAGGTTGGTATTGAACACTACTGCTGTCAACAGAAATAAGTAAACTTGCTTCCCCACAAAAAAACTAAATTCTTAGTATCATTATAGATCTGGTGGATGCTAAATGAAAGTGTTAAATGCCCACTGAAATTGGCTGCTAACTCAACACTAACTGAAGTTTTAAGTGCTCAGAACCTAAAACTAGAACTTAAACTCAACTTCTGCATGGTTTGTTTAAAGATGGGTAAAAGACAAGGTTTATGTTTTGACTGTACTCCTTTTGCATGCTACACTATCAAATGTGACCCCTTCTTTTGCAATATACTGTAGAGTCTATCCATATATAAGAAGTGTTCTGCACATGTTGTTTATGAACACCATAACAAGTGCTTCTATCCTTTGCATGTACATCGACCTTGAAACCCTGTGCACCTTTGCTGCTATGACTTAGGCCCAGGCAAGGAATATATTCACAGAAATTAACTTAATGCAACATGCCTTCTCTCTCGCAATATTGACAAAAAAATCCTCAGTGCTGCTCACCTATCTTCACAGCTTTGAAACACAAGAAGAAACACTAGTTTCAGCTGGTTTGTTCACTAAAATTTTGACTACATATTATTCACAGGACAGAGCATTACAGCCCATCTGTTGAGTGTTACTGTTTCTCCTTGAAAAGTAACAATTCCATTGGATGATGCCAACAGATATGTGATGCTTCCTATGATATACAGCACAGGATTGTAGAGTGACCATTACATGAATTTTATACAACATAACCTAGATACAATATATGGATTTTATGTAGTTCCTGTAACATATAAACATGAAAACAATTTTCAGATGTTTAGAAAACAATTTTCAGATGTTTAGAAAACAATTTTCAATAACATCAACGAATGAGCATAACAACCAATCAGATTGGTGGGACCCAAAATAGATGGACACCACTGCCAAGACAAATATCTAAGAAGACAAATCTCAAAGCCATCTAGAACAAAATTTCTATAAGACAAATCTCAAAGCCAGCCACCATGGAGCAAATCATATGTAATTTGTGAATATGTTTTGACAGCGGCTTATGGTAATTGACCCTTGTTTAGGGAGAATCGATGATTTTGTCTAGAGATTTAAAATAAGAATATTATATGTATTTTGTAAATATGTTTTGACAACGGCTTATGGTAATTGACCCTTCTTTAGGGGAAATTAATGATATTGTCTAGAGATTTAAAACAAGAATATGCTTGGTGGTTTTTTGTAGCGCTTTACCTATTTATAGGAGTGTACAATGAGAATAGTGTTGCAACAAGAATGGTAGTGAAGGGTTTTGGGTTTTTTTACAAGTATAGCTTAGGAAACTGAGTTGAGCCATAAGCAGGTAGGATAATACGAGCTTGAGTTAGCAACCATATCTCCTCAAGAAAGCTTTTCTTCTACTTACTAAGACTGAGTTCTATGATATTTTATGGATTCTATGGTGCTACATCTTTAAAATTAGTTGCTAGCATGGTTGTAGAACAATGAGAATCTGTGATTCCTCTGTTATGGTTATAAAAAATGTTGGTTAGTGCTGTCACTTGTGCTACAAAAGTTACGTCTATTGAAACACGACTGTTCACTCTCAATTGGTTACAAATTTCACGTGCTGTTCATTCTCTCCAGATCTGGCCAGAAAACAACGAGGCCCCTGCCCTGATATTTTCATGACATGGCTTGCTATCAAATCAACAAATAGGCCTCTAAAATGCTTTTGCCGGAAACATAGAAACAAAACTCTGAGAATCCACATTAGCGCCAAGTTCAAACCATACACCCAGGTGCTAACTCTGTTATGATTTCGCAATGAGTTGGAAAACTTCATCATAAGTTTCATGTCACTACAAATGGATTAGAAAGGGAACAGTACTTTGTTGTCTATGCAAGTACAGTAATCTTGGAAAAGAAAACAGTCTTCAAAGATGTTTACAGCTGGCAAACCAAGTCAAAACACTAGGGTGTTCATGAGGAAATGACTTGTGTATTCATCATCAAAACCCTTAACAGCGCCCAGAAATTCTGTAACCCTCAGTGAAGCTGCCTGGAATGATATGATTCATCCCATGAAGTATACTATCAAGGATCCCAGGCTATTCATGGACTCATAAACCTGTCATCTTCACTGAATTTGTAATAAAGTTTACCATTGGACACCCATGCAATATGGGGGGTAACATAGAGCACTTAACAGTCTTGGGGATAGAGGTATGGTGCTAGATATTCAATAGTTGTTCCTATATTTGTCCTCTTCTGGTATTACTGTCATGGAGGAACGATAATATTCAAAAACTATTCAATAAGAAGGCAACGATGGTATGCAAGTATGGCTTTCTATTTTTATCATAACCCTCTCTTGCTTTACTTCTTCAAAAGGTGATCTCCCTTTTATGTGGAACTAGCCTCAAGGAAGCTTATTTGTTTGATTACTAAAATGGAGTACAATAAGAGAACAAACTTTTTGTGTCTAAAACTACATGAATTAATCAGCAACTAGCAAGCAAACAATTCAAGGCCTAGAAATGAGAATCTTGCAGAACACATTTCATAGATCTGTATTTTGGAATTTCCAGATTCCTCCCAGAATTGGGTGGGAATCAGAACGACTCCAAATATATATGGTGAGAAATTAGAATCAATTCCACCTTGTCTAAACTAGAATCATTTCCACTTTGACTATCATTTCTTGTCCACTTGTTCATATCCAAGCTAATGCATAGCCGTGAGTAGTTACTCAGTACAATGAGGACTATCAGCCCCTTATGAGGATTAGCCTTTAGGAAATACCTGTGATCCCCTTGGGTCTGTTTTTGGAAGATACAACAAGGATGCCTTTATTTTCACCATAGGTTGGAGATACTACTTGGTTTTTTTCTTAAAATGTTTGGGCTATGTTTAGTTGTCCATAATATTTATTTTTTCTCTTTACATGAATGTCACTTCCCATTGAAAATTGTATATCATTTGTATTTAAATAAATATCTGATCGACCTTATCAGGCCTCGAGTTTTGTGAGTTTTGAACTTTGATGCTGATTTTCATGTCGTGAAGTTTATATTCTTGTCTAGCACAATATATGTTTTGAGTGACTTTGTTTGTCTATTTTGCAATCAGTGTACATGGATTTTGTACGTCTCTCCAATTTAGTTCATAACACAAATTTGATGCGTTTCCTGTGTTGTTATGCAAGGGTTTATGTCGAGGGTAACAAAGTGGTACATTTTAGAAGAGGACCAGGCCAAGAACTTGAAACTCAGACCATTCTTGATGTGTTTGTCTCTAGTTCAACACCAACTCGATCTCTCATATGTCTTGACTGTGGCTTTGAAAGAGAAAATAGTGGAGTGACCCTTTCTTGTTTAGATTGCTTTCTTGCTAGAGGGCATCTGTATTGATATGAGTATGGTGTTAGTCACGCTTTATTTCTTTCTAAATCCCATGGAGGGACATGCATTCTTGCAGAATCAGATCCCCCAGAAACAGTGATTCACTGTGCAATGCACCTCCTTCAAAATGGGTTTGGAAACTATGATATATTTGAAAACAATTGTGAGGAGTTTGCAATGTTTTGCAAGACAGGGTTGTCGGTTGAAAAACATGGCCTAGGAAGAAGTGGGAAAGCATTATCAATAATTGGTGTTCCTGTTGCTGCTATTCTCTCCTCTCCCTTTGGTCTCCTTTTCGGTAGTCCAGGTGTGGCTACAGTGACGACTGGACTTTATTGTTTAAACATATATGCAACAGATATTGGTATTTGCACTGATGTAGTTAAGGCACCAGTGGAACATTTGGAAGTAAATCTTGGTTGTTCAACCAGTAGCAAGCCTTCACTGCCTGAAAGTTCCGCAATGCAAGAAATAAGCAGAGACATAAGCCCCATTAACAACACATAAGACTGTCATTTAGTCCAAGGCCCCGTTCCAAAATAACATGCTGGTGTATAATTGACCCATCCTGCATGGAAATGAAATTTTTGAGTGGAATAAGTTGTCAACAAGAATGATCAAATACAATTGCATTTAGTCAAATTTTTTAGCAGTGAGAAACTCTGCAAGATTGTGTTAATTGGTCCCAGAAATTGTAATATAGCTGAGGTATTTGAGCAATACCTTTTGCAATATTGGCACCCTTGGACCAGTAATTTATTAATTTATATGTTATTCGGGTTGCTTACTATCTTACTCTGCAGAATTTCAACAATGTGTATTGACAATATGCCTCTTCAAATGGGTTGAAACTTGAGACCCTTCCTAATTTAGTGACAACATATTTTCTTTCCAAAGTATTACCATACATGCTGAGATTTTAATCTAATAAATTGTGGGGATATATAGTGTAAATTGTTAGTTTCCCTATTTCTCAGAGTTGTTCTCCTTCAGCAGCAGCATGATCAGTAGATCAATTCTATCCTAGGTCCTTGTGCAGAATTGTTTTTCTGTTGATGAGGAAGGCACATTAATGACGGTGCATTAGTCTTTGGTAGGAAAAGGTGAGTCACATGCATGCATGTTCCAGATTAGGAAGCTGCAGATCCCAATGCAGGGAGTTGCATGCATGAGCTACATTGGAAAGGTGCGGATTCCAACGTTGGTAAGGCGTGTTGCATGAAGAGTTTGCCTATTTTGGGAGGGTGTAGTTCCCAAGGTAAGTAGGATGCATGCCTGTATGCATTCTCTTCACCTAAGTGGGTGTTCTATTCCAATAAACTTATCCATGCATGAGGGAACACTATCCAAGGTGCATTAGGGTTAGGGTTTGACCCCTTTAAGGAAGGTGCTTCTATAGATGTCTCTAGATCCATTGTACCTCTCTTCTCTTGTTCTATAAAAGAGGAGGATGCTTCACTCTCTTGGCTAGAGAGTTTGATTTTCAGGCCAATGTGTTAGCTAGTTGAAGTTGTAATCTTTTCTTCAATATGATAGGGAATTATGTGTGGTTGATTGCTGCTGAATAATCTTGTTCTCCTCTTTTCAGATTTTTGTATTTGTAGATCTAGCACTCTTATATCTGCAGTTTTGATTGAAGTTTAATCAATTTCAGGTTCCTAGCTACATGGTTTTGTTTTATGAGTGCATATCTGCTTACCATGTGCTGAAAATTTAACATGGTATCTAAGTTGTACAACTGAAGTCTTCCTATTTGTGTATGGAGAAGATTAGTACCTATGAGAGGGAGATGCTGTCGAAGAGTTTTAGTGGGTGTGATTCATAGAGATCTCTAGACATTGGTGTGATCTATGCCTTTGATAGGCATTAGGAATTGTGAGGGTTCTATGGGTGAGATGTCCAAGAAGCTCCAGTGATTGGAGGGTTGGTTTATGCAAGTGTAAGGCTTCCATCTCTCATTTAATCAATGCAATACAAAGAATTCATTTGTATTTTTTTTTAAAACAGTTATGGCCGTCGCTTAAAAAAAAATATCTACCGTCGCTTAACCGACGTCCCTTCTGTCGCTTAACCGACGAGTACATTTTATAACCGTCTCATAACCGACGTCCCTTCGGTCGCTTAACCGATGATTACATTTTATATCCGTCGCTTAACCGGTGGCATGAAGGTTATTTAAAAAAAAATAAATATCTACCGTCGCTTAACCTACGTCCCTTCTGTCACTTAATCGACGAGTGCATTTTATAACCGTCGCTTAACCGAAGGTTATTTTAAAAAAAAAAATTCATTATCGTCGCTTTCTTCGATGGCCATGCTGTCGCTTAACTGACGCTTACATTTTCTCCACTTTCGCTTAACCGACGCTTATGCTTAAAGTTTACTATGAATTATATGTCGGATAACCGACGATTTACATTTAACCGACAGTAAACTGAGGTGTCGCTTAACCGACAGTAAACTGAGGTGTCTCTTAACCGACTGATGTGAAAGATGTTGGATAACCGACGATAAACCACCGACGCTTAAAAAAAATCATAGTGTCATACATGCGATAGGGAAGCGTCGAAAATCTGACAATACGGCCGTCAGATTTTTGGTTGAAATGTAGTAATGGTTGTTCTTAAGGAGACGCATATAAGTGTGTGTTTTCTCTGTGAAATTGCACATGAAACGGTGGAGAAAGTTTGCCTTCCCTTGCAAAATTTGGAGTTCAAGGAGATTAGTTGGGGCTAGTAGATCTAGAATGGTGGCAATTTTCAAAGGATTGATCCAAGTGCCATCTTTGGATACCACAAAACCTAGGAGATGTCCCGTCTCAACGCAAAAAACAAATTTATGCGGATTGAGCCATATATTATAATGACGACATCTTAGGAATATCTCTCTAACATGACCACAGTGGTCCTCTCGTTGCTGTGAATGAGTAGGGAGGTCGTCAAGGTACGGTTCAATAATATGTTTAATATAGTGAAACGCATAGGACATTGCGTGCTAGAATGTTGCTACAGCATTTTTCAAGCTGAAAGGTAACTTCTTATATGCAAAGGTTCCCCATGGGAAAATGAATACCATCTTGTGCTGATTGGAGGGTAATATCTCAATCTGATTATAGCCAGAGAAGCCATCCATGAATGAAAAGATGACACTTCCATCAAAGTTGTCAATAATCTGATCAATGTACGGAGTAGGAAAGTTGTCCTTAGGACAAGCTTTATTCAAATCCTTAAAGTTGATACAAACTCTAATGGTTCCCTACTTTTTATTGATAGGGACAACGTTCGATACCCATTCTGTCAGGGGTAGAGGATAAATAAACCCAGCTTTGAGAAGTTTCTCAATTTTAGCTTTAATAGCTGCGGCCTTTCCAGGATGGACTTGCCTTAGTTTTTTCTTGACAGGTTTAGCCGTGGGATAGGTTTTAATCCCATGGACCACAATGGATGGGTCAATCGCCGGCATCTCTTCATAGGACTAGGCAAAAAAATCACGAAATTCTTTGAAAAGTGCCTTATAGGCTTCAGATTCATCTGCCGAGCAGTTCTTCCCAACATGAACATGCTCGATAGTATCAGGCTTGGCTGATATTTCAATCGGATTCATCTAAGTAATGTTGCAAAGGTTTTCTTCAGAATCTATATCTTGCAACAATATAGGACTTTGGGGTATGTCGACAATACCAGTAGGAAACAAGGATGCAAAATCATGGCTAACCAAACTAGTGTTGGGGAGGAACATGGATCTATGATGGTGATCCTCCCAAATGGAATCATCCATATTCATGATCTCCATAATGGACTCATCAAAAGGAAAAGTTTCAGAGAGATAATCTAGAACATGAGAGAAGGTTCTAACCAATACGGTAAATGGTAAGGATCTGAAGCCACTAGATGAAGGTCATCAGTGCGATCATCAGACAAGGTTTGAATAGAGTCATACAATGCTTCATGTGAACTCAATGAGGTGGAATCAACAACATGTTTACCCTTAGGCTCATAATCAAATGAGGAGATCATATGGACTGTCACGGTATCTGTTCTAGGAGGAGTGGATGGAAAAATATCCATAAGGGATGAATCCTTCAACATGCCTACCCCAATCGACTGGTAAAGAGGAAGGGACTGGCCTAACATGGGGATGTTATTAGCCGTGGAGGTAGTAACATCCAGCCTACAGAAATCAAGCTGATCAATAGTAACAATTCTCCCTAGATGAAAAAATTGGACTATTCGGAATACTTTTGAGGCGACAGTACTCATGGCATAGAACCAACTTCTTCCTAGAAGGAGGTTGTAATCTAAGGGGGCATCTACCACTTCTACTTGAATGGAAACAATTTTTCCCCCCATCTCGACTGCAAGGGCTGATACATTAAGACCATGGGGTTGGAATCCCCTCCATCAAAGGCTTTAAGGGTCATAGGTGATGTTACAAGCTCGGGAGAACCGAGAGCCTTCCAACAAGACAGAGAAAAAACTGAGGTTGAAGCTCCTTCATTTGGTACCGTTCGAAAAATATTCTTTCCAACTACTTTCGTAATGATTTGAAAAGCAAGTTTATGTGGTAACTTAGACTTACAGTTCTTAACATTGAAATGAATCAAGTTAGTATTATTCGGGTCTAAAGCTCCTAATGCTGTTAACAATTTTTTGCGCTGTGTACGAAAACTTTGGAGTACTTCTAAGGTAGACATTGCACAAGGTGCCTGAGTAAGATCTTCAGCTACATTATAAAATTAAGCAGCTTGGGCATTAGGGTTAAATACTACCTTCCGAAGAGTACTCTTAGGTGGATGCAAGATCGTGTTGAGAGTAGGATTCTTGATAGATAAGGGAATAGTAAATGAGGATTCCAGAGAACTAGTAGAGGGAGCTTTCCCTGAAGAAGAATGATCTTCTTTCTTATCTACGGGTTTGTCATAATTCTAACTTCGAGTTTGCAGATTGATGGTATCTAAGGACATCATATGAATTTCTTCTGATGAACTGGAGTTACCCTGATTAGACATGTGGTCTATCAGTTGTTGTTGAGAGGGAAAAGGATCCGTAAGTATTGCATGTGCAGGATTGGACTTCAAAAACTAGGAGATTTCATCCCGATGAGGACACTCCTTTGAAAAATGGTCACCACTGCATAGCAGACAGGGATATTTTTCCTTTCCTTTCCCTTTATTGTTATCATTGTTGGTTGGTCTTGGAGTCTCTTGTTGGTTTCCAGGTTTTTTATTTCTATTTTTACCTTTATTTTTATTATTACCCGAGGTTTGAGTACTTTGAATAGAGTTGACCTCGATGGAAACCTTAGGATTCGAAGGAGTAGGGGTGGCAGTTTGGGGTTACTTAGCAGGTTTCGCTGCTGATGGGGACTGGATTGAACCAACAGTCCCATCAACAGGTACTTCTGCTGGTGGCTTGGCGGGATCGGTGCTTGGGTAAGGAGCTTGAGGAATCAAGTCATAAAGGGTTCCAGACTAGGAATATACCAAGTCTAGATACTAGGATCTACTAATAGCCTGCTCTTTAGTAACAAAACCGCTCATAGCCACATCACAGGAAATAGGAGGCAACAAGGATTTGGTAAACCAATAAGCTAATAACTATCCCAGAATAGGGGCCTTAATAAGCCTTCTCCACCTTCTCCACTCATGAATATGATCGGATATGTTGGTGGAGGTGTTTTGTTATATATAAGTTAAAATATCAGTGACCGTTTCATAATGAATAGGGATCTGAAAGTGTGTAAGAAACACAGTTGCCAACGAGTCAAAATCCACAAACGAATGTTGTGGGATTTCAATGTACCACTTCACAGCTGTACCAGTCAAAGTTCACTGAAAGAGTCATAACCGAATGGAGTCATCCATGAGGGAGTTTGAAGAACACCATAAATGGAATGTCATAACATGGTTCTTTGGATCGTCTCCCTGCTTCCCATCGAACTTCAGGATATCTGATGGTAACTTTACCGGAATGGGAAGCCACGAGGGATTGTGTTGAATGGGGTCATTAATCAACTTGGACAAGTCAGGTAAGTCCAAAGTTGCTAGGAAAGGTAACTGTCGGTTGGGTTGCACATAATTGTAATATTGTTATGGCATATAATTACTAGTAGGACCATAAGTGGATGGAAAGACAGGTTGCTGTGACGAAGAACTACCAGTAAATCCGCCCATAGGGGGTTTATTTCTGGAATCAAGACCGTTAGGACCACTAGGGCCTTCAGGAGGAGGACCACTAGGGACACTGGGACCACCAGGACCACCGATACCACTAGGACCACCAGGACCACTAGGAGGTGAATCACCAGACCCTCCAGAGCCACCAAGAGGTAAGCCTCTAGAGCCTCCATAACCACTAGGCAGAGGGCTACCAGACCCTCCAAAACCATAAGGAGGAAAGCCACTAGGACCACTAGGACCATAAGGAGGAAATTTTCCAGATCCTATGGGACCATAAGTCCCCCTAGGAAGAGGACCTCCATAAGGTGGTCCTTCGGTACCTCCCGTAGTATGTGTAGGTATCCCCTCCATAGCTGGCATGTAAGACCAGTTGGGTTGCCCCCATGGCATAAAATCATTACTAGGGTATGGAATTCTAGCATAAGGTATCCCTGTAGGATTAAGTGGATGATTAATATTACCTATAGGTATGTGATAACCATAACCTCCAAAATATTGAATGGTTACAGGTTGTGCCCCCGAGGGCTGACCTGAACTAGATGAGGGATTAACCACATTAGTATGGGTGGGAGGGACATAAAATGTAGATGGTTCTATATTAGAGGTCTGTTCTTGACTAGGTACAATTCCGATGTAAGATAATGTAGGTCATGCCGGAGGTTTCCCCCCGGCACCAGAGCGTACTAACGAAATGTGAATTAAAGGTTGGACCCCAGGTGCAGAAGACCTAGGAGGATTTTGAATATACATAACATGGGAGGTGGTGGGGGTGGTATTTTGACCTGGGTTGTGTGGTGTTACTACACGATCTATAATTGGTTCAATGGGTCTCTTAGAATTGACAAGTGAATGATATCCAGCAGCAACAAATGTGGAACGTGATGCTGTCGGGTCTAATAGGTCATCTATTTGCTTATCAATATCCTATGCAGAGAGAATGGTAGAATGGTATTGCATACATTCTTCTTCATCTTCAGAAGATTTTAAATGGGTGCCAAATGAGGAAATGGCCTGTCCTACAGAGGTATCCAAAAATGGAGCATTAGGAACAAAATTCGGATGGGTAGTATCATCAACATGACCTTCCATGGGAGAATGGAACAAGGTATTTCCCCGAGAAGGTTGTTGGACCAAGAGAGTCAAGTGTGAATAATATGGTCCTCTACTCTCTGTAACCACACTATCTCCCACTTGGGAGGTGGTAGCAGCTCCTTGGTCGATAGCTTCCATTGGATTTTCTCTTGAACCAGGAGTAAAATCGGGTGGCAAGCCCCATACTCTTCTAGACTTTGTTAACTCAACCGATTTGTAAAATTCCTATCTAACCTAGGGTCTGAAAAACTAGAAAACACACCAAACAATTTCCCTACACAAGATATAGGTAAAAAAAACACACTTAAAATGATAGGAGGAATTCAAAAAGTCGGGTCTCTCAATAGGATTCTCAAGAAGGTGCCACTCATGATATACCTCAAGGGTACATGCGTAGTAATCTCCCCGAATGCTATTTTCAGTGTATGGCTCCAAGCAAGATGAATAAAGGCTTTTTCTCAGATAGATAGGGTATCCTAGTGGGGTCTCCCAATATACTCAAGGTACGTGGGAGATAGAATCGGTAGTAGTGCTGTCTAATGCATAACCATATACAAGGGGCCTTTCGATAAACAATCGAGTACGTGAAGTACCTTTCTATATACCTCAAGGGTACGTGAAAGGCCGTTCGATATAGCGATGGTACATGGAAGAACCGCACAAGTCCCATAATGTAATGTAGACAAATAACAACAGCTCCTACACTTAACGATGCTCGAACACGCCTCTAACCTATCACTCCAATTGCTACATAAATTTTAACCTATACCTACCATTTATTTTAAAGTGGATGATTAGGTGAATGCATGATGTTTTGACAGAAAAGAAAAACCATGCAGTATGCTTATGCAAAATATTTCACTTTACCGTTCAGTATGTCTACTTACGGGAGGAAAGAGAGTATTTTCTTTTGTTTCAAAACCAAAAATATTTCCAAACAATAGTCTTGAACACAAAATCAAAGACAAGCAACACTTTCCAAACTGATTTCTCCTTTTTGAAAGAAATAAGAAGGGGGAGAATCTCTTTTTCGAAAAGAAAAACAAGAAGCACACTACATGCAAATGCACTCTATTTTTTCAATTTTCTCTTAAAACATAGGCAAATCTAACATAAAACTACCGTATTTTTTTTATTTTGATGAGATAGTACTAAATGCATAAGAGATGAAAGAACATGAAGAGCCTAAAATCTTATAAAGCCAATTAGAGAACCAATGTCCAACGCTCGATGATGGTAATCCTAATCTTGGTAAAAAAATTCTTTTTTGAAGGAAGAAAAAGAAGTTTTCTATGCAAACAAGAAATGAACCTAAGATGCTAATTAAATGTTCTTCTTTTATTCTATATAACAGAAATGAAAACAGATCTCACTAACACCCTAAGCTTTTCGAAAAACAAAAAATCCTTTCACAAACAACCAACAAGCACCAAAGTGAATGAACAATCAAAAGTTTAACCTAGATATTGAATTTCCCAATCAAACCAATCATAAACCATAAAATTTCAAACCACAAGCATCAGATTCTATCACACAAGCCTGACAGTGTAGGACAAAAAGCAAAACAACTCAAATTTTTACAAAAAATGAGGAAAAGAGGTCTTGGAGTGATGCCTACTTGGCATCACGCTTCTCGGGTGTTGACAGAGCGGTTCTATCCCAGTACCGCTTCTCTCCAATAGGATACAGGCGGTGGCACTGCATACTACCCACTCCATTCAGGCGGTGGCACCACTTCTTTCCCACTGCATAGGCATGGTTCCCTGTAAAAATCCAAAACACAAAGAGAACGATAGATCAAGTCAAAACAATACCAGATCAGGGCAAAGGATGATAGATTGAGTATAACAACAGAGAATAAAAGGTCGAAATGATTCAGATATGAACAGATCTAGAAGTTTCAAACCCAAATTGACTGAGTCGGACAACAGATATAATTGAAGAGAGTTGGAGAAGGAGCCTGGATTCAGACAAGAGTTGAAGAACTGAGGCATATCAGAACAACTGATACATATATCTATTCCCCAACAGAGTCGCCATATTTGTTAGCAGGAATATTTCACCTTTTGTGGATAGTAAGGTGTTCCACTAGTTTGAATGGTTCAAATCTAGAACAAATGAACGACAAAGGTTGAAGACCCTCCTTGGACGTCGTAGACACCTGGAATGTGATGCTTCGATAGTAAACCTGTGTACCTACAATCAGATCAAACATGCATACACATCAAAGCTGCCAGAATATAATCTACTGATCCATGTTAGTGACTAAGGAATCTAACAACATATACATGTGAAATCAAACAACAACAATAATGTGAGATGGAAATCAGCTTTGCATTAAGATAAAATGGATAAATTTACAACCAATTAAGCCTTAGTGTTGACATGCATCTCCATGAAACCAAAAATTTCATCCCCATAAGCTCCAAATTTACTCTCTATGCTCTCCAATGGCTTGGGCCAAGTGATCAATCCAACAACATAACAATACCTTAAGAGTTCCCCCCTCAACCATGGACATGAGCTCATATTTATAAGGCTCAATGGATAGGAATGGTTGAGAGATTTGTGGATGAGGTGGCCTCTAAGATCCTATGATGGGGGATCTCAAGCTCAACTGACCCACAATGATAGGGATAAGGGAGGACACGAGTATTATGATCTAGAAGCCTTGAGAATCCTCTATTTTTCCCCTTTTACCCAGGGTATCGCGTTTCTCCTCTTATGATAGCAGTTCTGGTAAGAACCGCTTATGGACCAAGGGAAACAGGCGGTGGCACCGCTTATGGAAAATAACAGAAAGGTGGTGCAAGAAAGGAACCGCTCATGTCTAATAGGGAAAGTGTAGTGCTGAACATTTTTATGTAGAATTGACAGACAACATTGATTTCCACTCCAACTGTTGGGATTAAGGGCAAGTAGGTATGTCAATGGTCTTATCACATGATGATGACATAATTTTGGTATAACAAGATTCTCATAAAATTGATACTATGGGTATTTGGAATATATTCTATAGTGTGACTTTAAATCCTTCAAGGTAGTTCTATTCGTTGTCAAATGGCACAGGCTACGATTGAATCAATGTGATCCTGATAGAAATATTATTGAACATGACAATGGATTTACCATGGTAAATACAAGGTTGTTTGAGCCAAGAATGGAGCCCTATGTTCTTCCAAGCCAATGTGAACATGTATTTTACTCAGAGGTTCCAGGTAAAGTGGGCTGGTCATCTGTTGTGAGACACGATCCAAGGGGAAGGCCAGTACAGTGTAACCTAGACGATGGCAATGAAGAGGGTTATTTGGAGGAAGAAGACGATGATGATGAGCATGATCAACATGAGTTAGATGATGATGATGATGATCCAGTAGAAGATGTCTAAGAATTAGTTGAATCAGATGATGTAGCAGACCACTCCCATGAAGAATATACCGACGATGACACGATGAGCATAACTGACTTAGATGATGATGATGATATGGCCAATCCTTACAATGTTGACTTTGGATATGATGATACAAATGATGGCTTGGATGAAGAAGACGATGAAATATATTGAAAGGTAAATATTTACTTAGAACTATTATTTTAACTTTTTTTTTTAAATAGTTACTAACATGATCATCATCATCACCATCATCTTCATCATCATTGTCATCATCATTACCATCATCATCATGACCCTCATCGTCATCATCATTATAATCATCATAATCATAATCATCACAATCATAATCATTTAAATTAATGAATGTTGGGGTTTAATGAATGATATAAAGAATGATT